>PVIH01009457.1:0-82257 GCA_004025045.1 Sigmodon hispidus | reverse complement strand
GATAAACACCTTCAGCAATGTAGCAGGATACAAGATAAATTCAAAGAAATCAGTAGCCCTTCTATATGCTAAAGATAGAAGAGCTGAAAAAGAAATAAGGGACACATTACCCTTCATATTAGCTGCAAATAGTATTAAATACCTTGGAGTAACTATAACCAAAGAAGTAACAGACCTATTTGACAAAAATTTTAAATCACTGAAGAAAGATATTGAAGAGGATATCAGAAAATGGAAAGCTCTCCCATGTTCCTGGATTGGTAGGATCAACATAGTAAAAATGGCAATTCTACCAAAGGCAATCTACAGATTCAATGCACTGCCCATCAAATTCCCAACACAATATTTTTGGACCTTGAAAGAACAATACTCAATTTCATTTGGAATAACAGGAAAACCAGGATTGCCAAAACAATTTTACTCAACAAAAGAACCTCAGGAGGTATCACCATCCCTGACTTCAAGCTATACTATAGAGCTACAGTAATAAATACAGCCTGGTACTGGCATAAAAACAGACTTGTGGACCAATGGAATAGAATTGAAGATCCAGTCATTAACCCAAAAACCTATGAACACCTGGTCTTTGACAAAGAGGCCCAAAACATTCAATGGAAAAAAGATAGTTTCTTTAACAAATGGTGTTGGCATAGCTGGATGGAAGTGTGTAGAAAAATGCAAATAGATCCGAGCCTGTCACCCTGCACAAAACTCAAATCCAAGTGATCAAAGACCTCAACTTAAACCCAGCCACTTTGAACTTGATAGAAAAGAAAGTGGGAAATGCACATCTACAAATTGGCACAGGCGACCACTTCCTAAATATAACACCAGTGGCACAGACACTAAGACCAACAATCAATAAGTGGGATCTCCTGAAGCTGGGAAGCTTCTGCAAAGCCAAGGACACTGTCAATAGGACAAAACGACAGCCTACAGCATGGGAAAAGATTTTCACCAACCCTACAAGTGATAGAGGGCTGATCTCTAAGATATATAAAGAGCTCAAGAATCTAGAGCCCAAAACCTTGAATAACCCTATCAAAAAATGGGGTACAGATCTAAAAAGGGAATTCTTAGCAGAGGAACTACGAATGGCTGAAAGGCACCTGAAAAAGTGCTCATCATCTTTAGCCATCAGAGAAATGCAAATCAAAACAACTTTGAGATACCACCTAACACCTGTTAGATTGGCTAAGATAAAAGGCACAGATGACAGCCTATGTTGGAGAGGATGCGGAGCAAGGGGAACACTCCTCCATTGTTGGTTGGAGTGTAAGCTTGTTCAGCCACTTTGGAATGCAATATGGCAGTTTCTCAGAAAATTGAGAGTCAGTCTCCCCAAGGACCCAGCAATACCACTTCTGGGTGTATACCCTAAAGAGGTACATTCACACTTCAAAGGTATTAGCTCAACTATGTTCATAGCAGCATTATTTGTAATAGCAAAAACCTGGAAACAACCTAGATGTCCCTCAACTGAAGAATGGATTAACAAACTGTGGTACATCTACACAATGGAATACTACTCAGCAGTAAGAAAAAATGATATCCTAAAATTTTCAGGTAAATGGATGGATTTGGAGAATATCCTCCTGTGCGAGGTATCACAGACTCAGAAAGATAAGCAGGGGATGTACTCACTCATAAGTGGTCTCTAAACAAACAAACAAGAAAAAAAGCCAAGCATGCCCAAGCTGCAAACCACAACCACTGAACAGCTTGGGATCAGAAACACCCTGGACTGACCCTTCGGACCCCACTCCAACTATAGGAACACCTGACTCACTCTTGAGGGAGGGGGGACAAAACTGGATTTGCCAGGAGTGGAGACTGATCCAAGCTTTATTGGGTCAGTGAGACCATAGGACTGTCTGCTCCCTGCCCAGGGAGGGGATGGGGAGTTGTGGAGAAGAAAAAATGACCTGATGTAGTGGCAGGGGGAAGGGACCTTGAATAAGGATATACAGGGATGAAAAAAAAAATTTAGAGGGAAAGCTGACCACAAAGTAAATATATGTGTAGCAATCTTATTTGCATTATCACCCTTGATAAGTCATGCTTATGATCTTTATCTTCTTTATAGTTATTGTTAACTTATCAGCATTTTAAATTCATTTTACTGTTTTTCTTGATAAATACAAAATAAATAAATAAATAAAACTAAAATAAATAAGTAAATAAATAAATACAAACCTTGTTAACTCCAGAAGACATCATAGGAACAGATCAGCTGACCCTATTCTTCATGCTTCCCATATCAAAAAGCCAGAGAAAACTTACCCTCCTAATTCTTTCTGGTAACCTCCTATTCTAATCTGAATCCTCCAAGAATTCTATGGTTTATTCTGGCAGGCCAACCATGGACCTATTCCTCTGATTCAAGACTTTATTATAAGTCTTCAGTGACAGTATGAACAAATTTCCTGCAATATCTAACGTCATTGGTGATCAGGAAATTTTTAATTGCAGAATTACATTTAATATTTTTCACTGTGGCATAAAGGTTCACATTTGTAATGCCAGCATTTGGGAGGCAGAGGTATATAGCTGCAAATTTGAAGCAGACTGGGCTACATAGAAAGTTCCAAGCCAGTCAGAGCTCTACCATTTTACTTTATCTCAAAACATCAAAAAGAAAAAAATAAGTTCAGTGCTGGTGATGATACAAGAAAACTGTACAACCTTAGTAGGAATGTGAATTGTTTTTAATTTATTGTCTGGCAATAACCATTTGAAAGAAAAGAGCCAGGAGGATGACTCAACCAATGAAGGTACTTGCCACCAACCTTGGTGATCTGAATTGGAGTCCTGCAGCATACATGGTAGCAGAGAACTGATTCCCATACATGCATTATGGAAAGCATGTACTTGCACATGAGCACACACTTCATGCATACCCATACAAACAACAAATGTAAAACTTGTTTTAAATATGATGGCAACTCCCTTTGCTCTTGCATTTTCACTTTTGAGACTTGCATTTATGGAAAGTAAAGATATGGAATAAAATTTATTAAGTAAAGAACTGGTGAAAAATAAACCTTACATATGCTACATTTTTATAGTAGTCAAAGGGAGGAAGCGGGGGACATTGTAGATTTGCACAGTGGAAAACTGGTTAAAGTGACAGTGGAGCATGTGCAAAGCCCTATGTTTAATCTTTAGAATAAAAATAGTTAACAATTTGTAAAGATTAGTCATTAATATATTCATATATGTATACATAAATATTTAATAATTAGCTCTACTTAGAAACTGTCTAGTTAAATGAAAGAAAGTATGGTGAAGGAGGCAACAGAGAGGGAGAGTGAAGAAGTAGGTATCCTGATAGAGGGAGCCGTTGTGGGGTTAGAGAGAAACCTCATACCAGGGAACACCTAAGAACCCACAAGATGAGCCCAGCTAGGTCTCCAAGAAATAGTGGAAAGGGTGCCTAAACAGGACTTCCCCTATTATCATGTGAATGACCACTCTAATTGCCCTTATAGAACCTTCATCTAGCAGCTGATGGAGGCAGATGCAGAGATCCATAGCTAAACAACCCCTATCCTCCCCAACCCTCCCCCCACAACCTGGCTAAGCTACTGGTCTATCTGAAGAAGGAGGAGAGATTACATGAGTGGAGGGATTGGGATCATGATGAGGAGACCCATGGAGTAGGCTGTCCTGTGCTGTTGGGAGCTTGGAGACTCTGAAATAACAGCTGATGAACCTTCATGGAAAGGATCTGTACCCTCTGAATATGGATGACAGTTGAAAGGCATGAGCAGTTTCTGGATCCTCTTTCAATCAGACCAGAGTCTATCCCAGATTTCTTGGAGCCAATGCCTATCAAGAAAACACCTTTCTCAGCCTTGACACTTGGGTGAGGGACATGGCCCTACCTCAACTGAATATGCCAGATCAAATTGACTCAGCTTGGGATGCCTTACCTTTTCTGGGGAGTGAACTCAAGAAGGGCAAGAGGAGAGGACAGGGAGAAGGGGCAGGGGAGAGAGCATGAGGAGGTATGGGAAAAATATTGTTTTAAAAATATTAAAAAGTAATAATATAAAAGAAGACAGAAAATTACCCAAAAAAGTAACAAAGAGCAAACTTGGAAATGTAAAATATAATCCTTGGTAATATAAAGCAGTAGATGGGTGAAGTAGTTAGCTAGACACAGAGAATGATTTGAAGGTTGTATTAAGAATTCAAACACAGCTCGGCAGTGGAGGCACCCTTAATCCTAGCACTTGGGAGCCTTAGGCAGGTGAATCTCTGAGCTTGACATCAGTCTGGCCTATAGAGTGCGTTCCAGGCAAGCCAGACCTCCAAGGTGAGACCCTGGATTACACCTGAGGGGGAAAACATTTCCACTAATGTCTGATTAAAGCACCTTGTATTTGGAAACCGGTTGGATGACTGCCTCCCATAAGTTAGGCTTTCAGAGAGCAGCCCCTTACTGGCTTTTGGGGTCCATTTTATAGAGAAGGGTTAGGGTTTATAGAAAACAGCTGTTGAGATAATAGGCTGTTAGCACCTGGACAGAGTGGGAGACTCGGGGCTGAAGGCTGCCTGTGAGGTAGATGAATGCAAGAACACATGAAGTGGAAGGGGAGCCATTAGAGGTGTTTAGGAGTGTAGTGAGGCAAAGGGGTGGGCCTACGTCATTGAGTTATAGTTAAAAAAAAATATGGTTTGCAGGCTTAGGAAACAGAAACTTCTTCTTCTGCCATATGAAGACTTAATAACTTTAACAACAATGTGGCTCCTGTTTGGGTTTCACACTTGTCTCAAAAAAAAAAAAGTCCTATCCTTCTTATGTAGAAGAGTTCATGACCTCCATCCCTACATCAAAAGCACTATTAATGTAGCTAATGATATGGCAAAAATAATTTGCTCATCTAAGAATACTTGGGTACACTCAGTGACAGTAAATCATTCTTGTGTCTTAAAAAAACTGTCTAGTTAAAGTAATTTTATTTTTAAATATTTATTTTTATTTTAAAGTGTGTGTGTGTGTATATGTGAGCACAGGTACTTGTGGAGGCCACAGGTGTCAGATCACAGTGGAGTTGGAACTCCAGGTGGCTGTGAGCTACCCAATAATGTGGATGCTAGGAATCCAACTCAAGTCCTTCACAAGAGCGCTGTATACTTTTATCCTCAGAGACATCCTTCCAGGCTCTATTTAAAGCAATTGTAAAGGCTTACTTGTTGACTCAGAAGAATATTCACACGAGACTGACACTGATGAGGAAATCAATTTGTTTTCAGAAGGTAGAAGAGTAAAGTTACACTTATGAAGTATATTTTAAATTTTACAAAGGGCTAATATTTTAATATAATTTTTTTTCAGTGTAAGAACCAAAGCCAGGGCCTTAAACATGCCAGGCAAGGCCAAGAGCCCTATCACTGAGCAATACTCCTAGCCCTAAGTATTCTTATTAAAGAACAGTGAACCACTTTGTGGCAGTGACTTTTGATGATTCTGGGGATACTGGAACCAATGTATCTTCTGTGATATTAATGAAACAATCAGTTTTAGATAAGCCAATCCATCTTTGATTTTGAGCTATTGAGAAGGAGGGTATGTGAAATCCCGCCGTCATCTACTCTGATTTGAAATTTTCAAGGAAATAGGAGTAAAAAATTCACTAGCCAACAGATTTATTTCCTAAAATAAAAATAAAATTTAAAGTTTTAGAATTCTTGAATAAGAAAAATAGAGATACCAACAACATACCAATAATGTCAGCATGGCCTGCAGTTAGTGGGCAGGATAATTGGCTATAGAGACCTCACATGATATTATTTGAATCTGAATAATATATATGTCTCCCATGATTTGGCTTCTGGATCCAAGATTTATTTTCTTATAGATTTGTTATCAAGTCACAGTTTCTTAAAAGTAATTCTCACATGAGGCAAAAATAATCCCTTTAAAAGATTAATATGAGGACATTTATAAGAGCTGTGAGGAAGTGGGCTTTAGGCTAGAGTTGGGACAATCAAATCATCTTGTTTTATTTGTCTTCATAAATCAGTTTATCCAAGGCTGTGGAGGAATACCTATAATTTTGCTGGCTATTGGGGCAAAATGACCTACAGGGGATCATCTTGAGGTCAGATGAAGCCAGAAGAGGACTTTGTAGGATAGATACAGATATACCTGAGAACCAAATTGCTACAGATTCTTCTTGAATTACATTTTTGTTTTATCCTTCTGGCATTTCAGGTGGTCTTATTAATTAAGTGGCATGTTGAACCCCATTCTGTGAAGAATTAGGAGGGAGAGAGTATCTAACACTATTAGGAAGTCAAGAGACATGACAGAAATGATAGTGAGATTTGAGCTCCCCAGGTGAGTAGACTTACTAGAGAAAGTGGCAACTGTGGCATCAGAAAGGGTAGGTAAGTAAACAGGACTTGACCTGATCACTAGGTTCACCTGAGACTGAATACTGGCATCTTTCTGTACCCGCCAGAAGCTGGAACTGAATGTTAATTTTCAAAATTACTAAGTAGAATCATAAGCTATTGTAAGTCAAGACACATGGGTATCATTAGCAGGTGAATAGGGTATGTGTCAAGAAAGAAAGAGATGGGGCAAAGTTCCCCACTAAGTCAGAGAACTGACTACTTAATGATGTACAGATATCCTAGCACCTGCTGTTTGCTTTTTCCCATGATACCTGCCATTTATTTATTCCTTTGTGTGATCTAAAAGCTTATCTTTGCAACTCTCAAGTTTTTCTCACATCTACTATCAAGAAATAACGCTCACACATCTTGTTGAGATTCATAATGGCATAAGAGTGAGCTATGATAAAAATATAAGTGAAGTAGGAATTGGAGAAGCTATATTTTATCTAGAGAGGAAACATGAAATTTTGGAGGCTTAGCAAAGCAATGCTAAGAAAAATTAATTCCTTACAACATTCTTCTGAGGACTCCTTGTATAGCAAAGGAGTTATAAAGATAAAGTTTATAGAGAAAATAAAATAGTTTAGTGCATACTATAAATTTCAAGGGCATATCAGTATAACAGAGGCAGAATGAAAAGTCAGACTAATGAATAAGTGTAGGAGAAGCTGTGTAGAGAAAGGAAAATAAAACGTTGGATTTAATAAAATTTAGATGACAATTCATAGTATTAGGAAACTTTTAATGAAATTATCCTGGAAATTCTTTCAAGTAGTATTTAACATATACTAAGTCACCTGCATTCTACTCCTCACAGGAAAATAGCTTTTGTACACACACACACACACACACACACACACACACACACACACACACAAATGTGCGCACGTTTGACAAGTTTTTTCTCTTTTCTTTACTACCTACTGTTTTATAAAATAATTCTATTTTAATAAATCTAGATGCACATATCCATTATGGGTGGCTAATGGGTATTTTGGTGTATGAATGCAGTCTTCTGATAGAATATGCCTAAAAGTAAAACTATTGACAATTCCTTGGTTTCCATAAATATAAACACTATGTTGACCTATGTTGAAAACTCTGATTAAGAAGAGTTTTTTCAGTACTGTATCCTACTGCCAAAGGGGTAGGATTATTTGTTAATAACAGATGCCATTTTATTGTTATTGTTTAGCTGTCAATCTGGTAAGAAGCCTAATGAATGAAACTGCTCATTGTCATTTGTATTTCACTCTTTAGTAAGAGTAGCCATACTGCCATGATTGTTTGTGTTGGTGGTTTGAATAAAAATGTTCCCCAGAGGTTCCTCTAATTGAACACTTGGTCCTAGTTGGTGGCACTGTTTGCAGAGTTCTTGGCATTGTGGATTTTCTGCAGGAAATACCACACTGTGGACAGGGCTTTGAGGTTTCAAAGCCTCAAGCTATTGCCAGTGCAAAGGCTCTGAGATTTCTGGCTTTCTGCTCCAGCTTGTCTTTTATGTATTTTAAGGATATTTATCTCATACTTGTTTGCTTGTGCTTTATTTTTGAAACAGGGTCTCCTGCAGCTGTGTTAGACTTCTGATCCTCCTGTCTGCACCTCCCAAGTGCTGGAATAGTAGCTGTGCACTGCCACACCCAGTCTGTGCATTTCTTGAGATCAAACTCAGACATGCTAGGCAAGTGTTCTACTGGCTCAGCTATATACACAGCCTAACCAATTCAAAGTATGAGTCTAACCTTTATGCTTACAAAGTCACAAATCTGAGCCAGGAAGGGACAGCATCTCCTGGAGATGATGTAGGTAAAAGTATCTTGCATTAATTGGTTTTTATTATTACAAGGTATTCTACATCATGATGATAGTGGACATTTGGAACTTTACTGAATTCCCTGAATAACATAGACATTGGTGTTGTGTGACATTTTGATCCTGCTCTGACAAATAAAGATTAGTGGGTAGAGCTAGCCACCAGTTAACCACAGAAGCCAGGCAGAGATGGCACACATCTTTAATCCTGGCATTTAGGAAGTGGAGACAGGAATTGAGGCAATTGGAGATAGAATTTTGATTTTAGAGATAAGAAGTCTCTGATGGCTGTTGCTCTGCTCCTCTGATCTTTCAGCTTTCACCCTAATATCTGACTCTGGGTTTCTATCATTAAGACTAATTCGGATCACATTTCATATTGGAACGGATTCTATCAACATATAGCACTATAGGAGATTTCTAGAGTATGAGAAAGTGAACAGTTGATAGACAGACATCAGAATGAAGAAACTTGCACAGTTATATCCATCGGGGACCACTGTAGAGATGTCTACTCACTCTGTGGAGCCAGCACAACCCCAGGCTCAGAACTGTCAGTGTGAACAAGTGTAATAAGAGAGCTAGAAAGAAGGTGCCAAGGGACCTGTCGATCATTCAGTTATTTCTCCTTCCACTCTTTCCTTTCTCCTTCTGTATGTACAGGATGCCTGCTTAGCATTCCCAGAGAAATGAAACAAATGACAAGTGAGAAGTAGATCCCTGGCTGCTTATTCCTCTAAGTATCTCCAGGTTCTTGCATTTAGAGATGCCAAGCTTAGTCTAAAAGGCAAATCTTTGCTTCTATATATCTGCTTTAATTTATGTATAGATTTATACTGTGGAGATCTTTTGTTATTATTTTCATGGCAGAACCCCAGTAGGAAAACAGGCCCTCCACTTCTGATTCAGATCCCTGTGTGCCTAATTATTTCCCTATATGGGTAGCAGCAAAAGTGAGTTTGGCAATGGTCGTCATGAGTGACAGATGTCAAGAAAGATATTCTCTGGGTGAAAGTGATGGAGACTCCATTAGACATTTTATTTTTATGTTTCTTGCTGGAGATGGAACCCAGGTCCTCACACATGCTACCAAAGCCTGTGTTACTGTTGTAGAGTTCAAGATCCTCCAGGAAAAGACCACAGACTCAATCTGGACTACAATTAGCTTAATTTATTGGAACTGCTACCAAGGTAACAATCTGCAAGCCAAGTTAGAGTCTGCTACATGAAGAGGGGTTAGAGAAGACTTTTTTAAAGTGAAAAACCACAAGACGACCTTGATAATCTGCACAAGTAAGTCAAAAGTTGTTTTGCTCTGCCAAGATTAGGCAATTAAGGCAACCTCAAAATAGTCCTTGAATGTCTGCATAAGCAAGTTATAGAAGCAACAAAACAAAACAAAAACTAAAAACAGCAACAACAAAAAACCCTGCTACTCCTATCATAACAAGTAGATGGTCATGGCTGTAAATTTTGGGGGTAAGGGTCAAGGTGTGAAAAGTTCAGGAACTTGAGTCAGGTACCAGACTCTTGGGTACCAAGAGGGATGCCAGCAAAAATGGAATTTCTTTGGTATCACAGGACCATGGAGCTACATCTTTGCTTGTACAGTATTTAAATTGTTTGTCTGTAGCAAATATTTTGATACTTTCTGATACCCACTTAGCCTCTTCTTTTCTCTTTGCACAACAATATGAACTCAAGAATTTTGTGCTCTTTAGAAGATAGAGACACTCTTGAGAGTCAGTGACTTTTGAAGATCTGTGATTTCTTCTGGCAAATGAAAACAACTGTGAAGGCTTGTGTGGATGTGAAGTGAAATATGAGTCCTTATTTCTAAGGGAGGGATGTTAATTAACTTTTCTAATGCTGTGTTGTAAAGTATGACTTTTCTGTCCTGGCTGATTCCTTCATTTTCTCTTTTACTTGTATTCTAAGGCAGAACAAATGAATTGAATGGGAAAAAAAGAGATCAATTTATGCATACCCCAGAAGAGTGGCTGTTGAACCCACCTGGGAACTTGTTAGAAAAGCTGTCTTTGAGCCTGACCTTACTTACTGACTCAAGTGCTGCCAAGTGAAGCCCTAGGGATCTGTTTACCTTTTTTTGCTTTCCAGGTGACTAGGCTGTAACTTTTAAGAAAATTTTGCTTCATTTCTTAAAAGCAAGTATACACACACACACACACACACACACACACACACACACACACACACATATATATATTCTTTTTCTTAAAAAGAAGAAGTAAAATATATCATAGAAACAGAAAAGTGAATTTAAATAAAATGTGTTTATCAACAAAATGTATTGATCTCAAACATGATGATCCTAACTTAACCTAAAATTGGATTAGATAGATCCTATAAACAGGCCTATCCTAGTAGCACTGGCTATGTATATCCCAGGCTTAGGAGGTACAGGCAGGAGAATTTAGGTATCTCAATTATATTAAAGGATATGACTACTTTGAGAGTTCTTAAGGCCAACTTGATGTACATGAAATGCTGTATTAGTGGTTCTCAGCCATTGGAAAACATATATTCCTAATGGCCTTAGGAACACCCAAACATAAATTTATTTTCATTTCTATGACATAACTGGTATTTTGCTACTGAGTGGTGCCTAAGACCATTAGAAATGTGCTTTCTGATGGTTGAGATCACAGGTTGAGAATTGCTACTCTATACCAACCCTATCCCTCTGTTTAAAAAAATGGTGGTAGGGCTGGAGGGATGGCTCAGCCATTAAAGGCTTGGCTCACAACCATAAAAAAATGGTGGTACATGCCTTTAATCTCAATACTCAGAAGGCAGAGGCAAGTAATAAATAGATCTCTATGAGTTCTAAACCAGCCTGGTCTACATAGTGAGTCCTAGGACAATGAAGGCTACATAGAGAGACCCTGTCTCAAGAAGCAAACCAAACCACAAAGACTACCATTAGCCAAAGTATATAATTCCAACACTTGAGAGGTAGAAGTAGAACCTATCATGTATTCAAGGCTAGGCTGGAGCATGTGAAACCCTGTCTCAGAACACAGAAATAAGCAAGACCACCACCACCAAAAGCACATATAATAGAATCAGAAGAGAAGTCATCATTGGTCCAGAATTTGATAGTAACTTTCCATTGTGTATACAAATATCTTTGAAAAAATTGTTGTTCATTTGCCCGTCTCTAGACACAGTAATAAATTATGTTAAATGATTACCTAAATGTCATAGAGTTCTTGTTTTCATTGGTTTTGTATAGATAGACAGACAGATAGATAGATAGATAGATAGATAGATAGATAGATAGATACACACACACACACACACACACACACACACACACACACAGATTACTTGCTAAATTGCTGCCCATAAGGGAAAGATATGTACAGAGTTAGTTATGAATTAAATTAATTTTGAACTTGGCCATATCAGAATGTTAGAAGGAATAAGGACAGATGAGTACGAGAAATACATAATGCTGAGAATGGTAATAACTTGCAGCAAAATTTCAGTGATTTCATAAATGAAAAAAAGCCCAGTATAGTTTCCCTAATCATGGAAGAATCTTTGGATGAATACTAAAGTTTGTTTTTGTTGTTGTTGTTTATATAAATTCTGTGTTTTCTTTCAGAATTTACCATATTGTCAGAGGTATGGTTGTCTTTTTTCTCCAGTGACTTTTAAAATAATCTTAGTAATCAGAGCTCACTGGATCCCTGCATTGATTTTATGTCTCAACTGAATTAAATTATGAAGATAGAAAATTTAAAACTGTGATCTTGTGACAGTTTATGAATTGATTTTTTCTGTAGTATCTCAGTTTAAAATGCATTTTAATATACTTGTTAACTTTAAGAACTTTCTACTGCTTTGCTGCAATAATTAATGAAACTTTGGGACTCTAACATGAAAATTTTAGTTTTTCTGTGTCCATATCTAACTCATGTTATGCTGAAGTAGAGGAATAGTATGCACAAATACCTTTAGTTCCTACTAATGCTGTACTCACTTTTCTGACTTTGAGATAATAAGCCCCAATAAGGAAAATTACATATGGAACAATTAGTTATCAAGAAAAAGAATAATTTTTCTTAAAAATTACATCTCTGGCAAAACTAAATAGATTTTAGAATGCAAAGCCGTGAACCTTACTTGCTCAATCATATACCAAGTGTCTATGTGATGTGTTTACTGTGTTTGATCTTCCAAGTGACTGGGTTATAATTTTGGTGAATGTTGCATACATGTTTTGTATATTTTAAAAATACGACTCTTGCAAAATTAGAGAAAAGTTACAGAGTAATTTACTACAGATTCTGATACATGCAAATCAGGAGTTGACATAGGCATCAAATGTTGGCAATTTTTTGCTATGTTAACTCGACTTTCCCGAGTTAAAAATGAAAAAAATAAAATGCATGATGGTCTCAGTGTAGTTTGAGGCCTAAAACACAATATTGATATTTGGCATTTATACTAGATTATGCTTCACAAAAATAGTAAAGAGTCATTTTTCAATGGTAGAAGTTTTTTCTTATTTGGAAACCTGAATTTTGTTTAAAGAAAACATTTTCGGTTAATAATAATGGAAGAGAGTAGATTTGGTATATATCCGGTTCTCTATACACTTCCATGGGTCCTTTAAAAAAATCTCCGTCTTCGCCACCATTAGTCTGTTTCAGCCAGTCACTATGGTCATTGTCACTTACTATTGTAATAATCTCATGTTTTCCACCAAGAACATTCATTTGCCCAGATTTTTTGTTTGTTTGTTTTTGTTTTGAGACAGGGTGTAAGGATTCCTGGCACTCCACGTAGCTGAGCCAACTCAGGTGAGATTCCCCTTGTACCCTTGTACGGAGGCAGGCCCCTGGGCGTGGCTGCATAAACCCTGCAGCACTGCATACAGAAGCACCTCCCTGGATGCATGATGCGTATGGAGGCACGCCCTAAACGTGACTACGTAGACTTGTACACACCCCTTCTCTTAAAAGACACCCTCACATGACACATGTTCCGGGCCTCTCTCTCTCTCTGTCTCCTGATCTGTCCTGCTTCTCTGCTTCTGCACCCGCCTGGGAACTCTCTTCAATAAACTCTCGTGTGGCCTTGGTAGTGTGTATCTCTTTTCACGCAGGAAACTAACACAGAATTTCTCTGGTATCTTTGGAGCCTGTCTGGGAACTCACTCTGTAAACCAGGCTGGCCTGAAACGCTCAGAGATCCACCTGCCTCTGCCTCCTGAGTGCTGAAGTTAAAGGCATGTGCCACCACTGCCTGGTTCATTTGCTTAGATTTATAGAAACTGGTCGGTTATTTGAGGTGTTTTTTTTTTTTTTTCCTTTTCTAAGACATTTTCTGTTCCCTAGAATGACCTGGAACTCATTTTGTGGTCCAGGCTGTTTATGAACTCATGGTAATCCTCCTGCCCCAGCCTCCTAAATTCTGGGATTACAGGTATCTGCCACCATGCTTGATTTTGGTAGTTTTTCAAAATGTGTTTCTTTACCCTAGACTTGACACCTAAGGGAAGAAATCTCAGCCATGATAATCTCACTACCTTGTCTGCTAGAGTCTAGTTGTTTTTTAAGATTCCTTTAAGGCAATTACAGAATAGTTTGACGCTATCAGGTATGGATATAATTTAACTCTTACTTTGTTCTCTCGTGTTCTGTATAGTCCTATCTGAGAACAGGGGTAAATATGGCCTGATTTCTCCCATTGCCACTAAATTGTTGCCATCTGGGAAAATTAATAGTAATTTCCAAGGTACTATTAGAAATTCTTTCAAGAGGTATGTAAAACGAAAACACAGCCTGGCACTTTGTCTTGTATTTATAAACCCAGAACATGGGAGGGTGAGGAAAGAGGAAGGCTGTGAGTTCAAGACAACCTTGGGCTACATAAAGGCTTCTAGGTCAGCAAGAGCTGCAATAAGAGATACCATGTCAAATGACAGTAAATAAATAAACAAAAATGGATGCACAAACATCTAATGTAGATATTTATCTTTATAATAAAATTGGGTGGTCTTTATGTAAGTTAATTTCACCAAATCAGGCAGTTGTTCTCTTTGGACTCTGGGTGTGTGAGTACCTATGATGCCTCAGGGAAGAGGCCCCTCACATGAGAGCTGCTCCTAGGCAAGCACCTACAGCTCAGTTTCCAGCAGTAGCTGCACCATCTGCAGTTGACCCACCTGCTTCTGCACCCAGGAAGCCAGGCCTGATGGCCCAGATGGCAACCACTGCAGCTGGTGTGGCTGTGGGCTCTGCAGTATGGCACACCCTGGGCCTTGCCATCACTGAGGGCTTCAATTGAGGTGGTAATGCTGAGCCTACAAGGCCTGACATCACTTACCAGGAGCCTTAGGGATCCCAGCTTCTGGATTAGCAGTTTCCTAGGCCTTGCTCTTTTGAGATCAAATAGTTTCTGGAGTGTGCTCAGACCAAAGTGATGTCAAGCTTAGGGAAAGCTTCAACGAGGTGTTATGGCAGTGCAGAACTGCAAATGGTTCAATCTAATCAAAAAGTTCAAACTAAAGACATTGGAATGGGCTCTACATAATTCATAATGCAAGTGTGGACCCTGAGTAAACCTCTGATTCCTAATAGCCCCATTACTTTAGAATGGGGCTATTAGAGTTCTAACTATAGAGGCTTGGCGTATTTGGGACTGGGAAGTAAGTGATGGCCTCCGTGAAACAACTGTATTTGTGTGTGTGTATGAGTTAATGAAACTAAAGTTTTAATTCTTAATAAAAAGTTCACCAAATCAGAGGTAAATAATGCTCAAAACAAGCCAACTATTTTGTGTCATTGTCCATTATAAGGCCCTGTTCTTTTGGAGAAGAATTAAGCAAAGAATGTAGTGTTAGATTTAACATGGATGAGGACAATATTCTTGCATATAACATACAACTAAATATTAATTTTTAGATTGGCTTGCTAGAGTAAAGATTATTTTCTGCCTTTGACTAGAAAATAATACATTTGAACATTAGAAAAAAAATGTTTCCTAGGCTCTATAGCTCAACAAAGAGTGTTGCTATGTTAAGTAAGATTCTTGATTTGAAAATATAGTAAGGCTCTGATAGTTCAGCCTGATATTTATGCAATGTAATTTGCCACATATTAAAAATTCATTGTTTGTAATAAGTAGTTTTCAGAAATGTCTTCCTTTCATGCCTGCAGCGAGCAGCTTTATTTTCTGGTTTCAATGAGGATTTGGGTATAACATAATTCTTACACACATACTGGAGGATGAGTCACCAAGAATATGATACCAAATCCTGAAGTAGCAACTCTCTTCTCAGTGAAAGATTTTATGATCCTGTTTCTATCACAAAGAACATTGCCTGTTACAGTGGGACATCTCCATAGGGACCAAAGGGGAGAGGCTGTGGGTCTCCTCAGTTCCTGGGATAATTGGCTTTTCTCCTTTCCTGCTGGCCACATTTTCTTCTCTGTCATATGTCCCTTCACCTGCTGCTTGTCCCTAGGAACCTGCATATCAGAATAGATGCTATAACTCAAGACACATTTACCTTCAATTTTCAACTAATTGATGATAGAATAACTCAGAAACTTTAACCCTAGAGAGGAGCCAGCTAGTCTTGACCATGAATGCTACTATTCCTGTTGAAACTCACTGGAGGTAACAGTTGGGCCACATGCAAGCTGAAGAAGACTTGGGAGGAAGATGCATTCACTTAATTCTGCATTTTACAGAATGCTCTCAATTTTCCTCTGCAATCATGAGCTCCTAAACCAGATTCATGGACCCCAATTCAAGAGAAAATTGAGTATGGGGTTGCATTCATTGCTTTTCCACTGCTACAATTGAATAGCAGCTTGACAAAAAGCAAGTTAGGGAAGAAAAGGGATTTACTTAGACTTATAGTCCCAGAGAGACAGAATTCGTAACGTCAGAGAAAGCAAGGCAGCTGGAACATAAGTCCGTCCTGTCAGTCTGCAAGTAGAGAGATCGACCACATTTCTTCCACACACAGGAAACAAAGGGAAAGAACAGGAAGTGAGACCAGGCTCTACAACCTCAAACCTCCAGTACAGCAGGCTTCCTACAAGGCTGCATGTACTTCCTAAAGGTTCTCTAACCTTCCCATACAGCGCCACCAACTGGTTCTAAGTGTTCAAATACAAGACCATAGGCATAGCATAGGGGACGTTGCTCATTCAAACCACCACAGGGGTACAATGAAAAACTGGGACTGGGAGACAAGGCTAAGTTATCTTGGTTTCAGATTTATGGCCTTAAGGAAGGGGGCTTTCTCGAAAATGTATTACCTACTGCTGAAATAGAGAGAGCTAAAATCACAGTCACATGGGTGCTTCTACCTAGAGCCCATACCTCTGATAATGTTTGATACTTCCTTTCCATGATTTAACTCAAAAGTCAACATGAATGACATTATCAAGATGCCTGCTATACCATCTTTTTAATCTCTCAGGTGACCATTAAGCAACAAGAATAAAAATTTTTCTACCAAACATTAACAAGGTATGTTAAAAGTATAAGTCAGAGTTAACATTCTATAGAAATTCAATGAGCTCAATATTATAGTGGAAACTTCTGTGTTTTCATGTCCATAATGTAAGAAGTATACTGATGAGTTAAAATAGTCTTAGGTTAATTAAATCTAATAATTATGTATGACTAAAGTGGCTATGGTAGAATATTTGTGTACTTTTGGGATCAGATATAGTTAATTGTGTTCATTTTCAAACAATGACTGGTTTACAATAAATACTGGTCTATTGGCTACTTAAAACATCTAAGGAGTGGGTAACAACTATCATATCTTGTGGAATAAAATTTTAAAAGCCTCAGAGAAGTATTGAAATGCTTTCATTTTCTCTAAGATTTTTGCTTCTCTTGTGCTAATCACTGAGTGAAGTTTTATTAAAGCAATATGTACTAACTGTCAAGAGAATTCTACTGACCTTTACAAAGCTCTGTATGAAAACATTAGTCAGTCCTTTTAGCCTCATACCAAACAATACCCCACTTCCTTTTGAACATACCTAAACATGTCACAGCTAACAACAGCTGAATCATCCAGAAGAAATATCCAAAGAGCCTTGGTCATAACTACACTAGACCCTGTTTGATAAAATTGATCCCGAAGGAAATTAACTTACAAATACACCCTTCCTAAATGAGATGAACTTGTCCTCTGAACAATATTCCCATAATACTAAGTGCATGAGTCAAGATTTTCAAGGCCTTCAAAGTGATGAGGTCAATGAGTTTAGGACAGTAGGTTGCTCAACCAATGGCCAGCACAAGAGCTCATTACATAACATCACATGCTCTTACTAAAGATATTTCATAGGAGTTAGCTCCAGTTTCTATTTTGATGAACAGAAGAAACTAATTCTCCTCCTTCTCCCTCTCCCCAGCCTCACCTCTTCCTTTCTTGGTGATGCTAGGGATCAGACCTTGGGTCTCAAGATTGCTGGTTACGCAGTCTGTCACTGGGATACGCCTCCATCTTCTAGTTTTAGTCAGTCTTAACGCTCCGTTTGGACATTTGTAAATAATGAATGAATCTGACTCCTTGCTCATAAAAAAAAAAACCATTAAAATTCTCTCTCTCTCTCTCCCTCCCTCCCTCCCTCTCTCTCTCTCCCTCCTATTTTTTGTTTATTTTCACATAGAATCCTACTTGCAGATCAGGCTAACCTGAAAATCACCATGTAGGTGGCTTTAAACTCATTGCAATTCTCCTGTCTCAGTCTCCCATGCGATACCATTATGGTATGAGCATCTATAATTGGTTTAGAAATTCTTAATATAAAATTACAGGTAATAGTGTTTCCCCCTCCCTGAAAATTATACTAATATTGATCCTAAAAAATAATTTGAAATATAATATTTTGCTTCATCTATTATAATTTTAGTAAATTGATTATATTTACTAAATCTTATAAAAGATTACTTTTAATAAATAAAACTTTTGTTTTTATTAGTACATATATTTATTTAGTAAGTCAGTCATCCCTTTTACCTGAATGTCATTGAAAATAAAAGTTTTTAACATTGCTGTGTCAGAAACTCCATTTAATTAGACAAGAAAAATCCAGTTTTTGTGTGCAAGAGATGTCTTTAATTCCTTTCAAGGAAACTAATCTAGTACCAGCTCCATTAATGAGATCATCTTGGCCTCAGAGGTGAGAAAGGATGCCACTTCTTAGTAGGATATGATGCTGAGAAATCTGAGTATCATTTCAAAAAAAGGACATTCTTTATAGCACAGTTGATGAAATCAGGCATATGAGAATTGAATGCTTTGGTCTGAGATTAGGTGAGTTGATAAATACTTAAAAAATAAATATAACTGTGGGGCTTTACAAAACTGAAGGTGAAAGCAAAGTCAGTCTTAGGATCATATCATTCAGTTAAAAAATAAATGCATGGAAGTATCTCTATATTGATTAATACTTCTTGTTACATTGACACAAATAAAAATGATTCCAAGCAAAATATAAAATCAATAGTGCTGATCAAGGAAACTGTTGTTAAGTAAATACAGGTGGGCAATATATCCTATAAGAAATAAATGTGATTTCAAGGACTCTAAAAACAGAAATGGCATCTAGAGCAGACGTCTTAAAGCCCAGACATGACATCTCACTGCTGAGGAATAGGCAGGGGTAACAGAGGGGTGAGGGTGGGGTAGAAGGGACTTACTTTCCACTTACATATATTTAAAAAGTCTAAGCTGGGCATGGTGGCTCACACATTATGTGTGTGTGTATACATATACATGTATATATATATACATTTATTTTTATTCAAAAGTTTTGCCATATCTACCATTGCTACCCATCCCTTCCCTTCCCTCCTCCCAGTCCCTACCAGTCTTCTCTCAGCCTCCCCCTCCACCCTACCCCCTAATCTATTTCCTAAGGAAAGAGGGCAAAGAGTCCCAAGGTGGGTCATTTCAGTCTGGCATACCCAGCTGAGGTAGGTCTGAGTCCATCATCTGAGTATTAAAGCTGAGTTAGGTGTTCTTCTGTAGGAAATGGGCTCTAAGATGTCAGTTCACGTACCAGGAACATACTCTGATCGTACTGTAAGACGCTCCACAAACTGCCCACATCATTTGATAGCCCTCTACCTTTGCAGGGTTTAGTTCCTTTTCAGGAAGGTTCCTCAGCAATTATCTCAGAGTCGTTGAGCTCCCAACAGCTCAGGTCAGCCATCTCTGTGGGTCTCCTCATGATCCTGATCCCTTTGCTCATATACTCTCTCCTCCCTTTCTTCAGCTGGACCAGAGCTTGACCTGGTGCTTAGCTATGGATCTCTGTTTCTGCCTCTATCCATTGCTAGATGAAGGTTCTACAATGATAATTACAGGAAGTCCTGTTTAGGTACCCTCTCTACTATTGCTTGGAGTCCTAGCCAGGGACATCTTGTGGGTTCTTGGAGGTTTCCTTAGTACCAGATTTCTTTCTGACACCACTGTGGCTCCCTCTATCAAGATATCCATTTCTTTTTTTGCCTTCACTCAACCATCTCCTTCTCTCATGATTTGTTCCCACCTCCCCTCACTCGCTTCCAATTATGATCCCAATTTACTCAGAAGATCTTCACTATTTCTCCTTCCCAGGGGGATCCCTGGATGTCTCTCTTAAGTTCTTCCTTAAGCGGTTTTGATTTGCAGCCTGGGTATTCTTTGCTTGATGTCTAAAATCCACTCATGGGTGGTTCACCCTTTTAATCTCAGCAATTGGGAGAGAGAGGCAAATGAATCTCGGAGTTCAAGACCAGCATGGTCTTCAGGACAGCTAGGACTACACAGAGAAACTCTGTCTTATAAAACCAAGAAAAAAAAGAAAAGAAAAAAGAAAATAGAAAAAGAAACTTTTTTCTACCTGTTATTCTCTAAATAAACACAGCCATGAGCATCTCCTGTAAGTCTCTGTCTACCTGATGAAGATAATTGACATCAGCCCTGAGTTGGTTGATGCTTTCTTATGAAGTTGTGCTCTAAAAATGGCAAATATGCTGTTTGCTTAAAAAGACATATAAACTTCATAATCTTTTTTAAGGTATATTTTTAAATTTTTGGACCTTTATTTTGAAATTTGAAACTGTTTTTTCATTGCAAGTGAATCTCGTCTTCCATCTTTTCTCTCTGACTTTGTTTCTGGGCTTTCTTTTCATGCTCTATACGCACAAATCAGCAGGAGATGGGACCTGCGGCTATATTTAGAGTCTAGTGCTTCGCTGTTCATAGATTATTTTTGTTCTTGCTTTGTTAACGGAGACCTGAAATTCACCCTGAACCAGCAAATTGTCCTCTGCATTTGTCATGAACAAGAAGGATTTGATATGTTTTTAGCTCTAGATTTCAAGAGTTGAGCTTATACTGAGCTAACCTGGTCTTTCTCTTCTGTGTGGTTTATGTCATGTGGCTGGTCCAATGATTCAGCAACCAGAGTTCTTTATATTATTTGTTTATGACTGTGGTGCTGATGCTGGAGAGAAACACTGGGCTTCATATGTGCTAGACCAGTACTTTACTGCTGACTTACAACTGCAAATTAATTACTTAAAATTTATTAATATTATTATCTACATTATCAATTGATTATATTTAGGGCAGGGATGACTATACCATGACAGTTATGCAGAAACCAGAGGATAACTTGTGAGTGTTAGTTCTCTTCTTCTACCATGTAGGTTTAGGCATCAAAATCAGGTCAACAGGTTTGGTGGGAAGAGTGTTTATGTGTTGAGCCATTTTGAATGCCCCGAGCTTAATTTCTTAACAATTTAAGATATGCATTACTTACTTTTACCGTATCTTACAGTTTTTCCACACTAGTATTGTCTGTCTGCCCTTTCTCTTATTGGAAGACTCCTTCTATTTATTAACATAATCTCCTATAGTTATTCATCTACATCTAGAGTTTTAAGCTTTTCTCGGACAGCTACCTGGAGTCCCTGTGTTTTTATTTATTGCAGCCTTTGAATTTTAAATAACTCATGGAGAGCTTCCTTCACCTGCAGCCAGGTAGATTAAAGAGCAGACTTCTCTTCAAGTCTCATGCACTTTCCATTTATTCTATTGCATGGCAGACAAGACAAACAGTTGTGTATGACAGGATCAAACTAGCAGAGAAACATATTCTTTTAGGAAAGTTCAGGGAAAGGTTCAGCTAAGATCTGTCCTACGACGGAGAGTCTATAGAGCAGATGGATGATGGAATAATGAAGTGGACATGTCTGGATATTCTAGCTAGTAATAGTGTAGTATCAACACAAAGAACAAGTAAAATGGCTCTGACAAGGCTGGGTAAGTATCTCAGGTTTATTTGAGTTACTTTGTTAGGGAGAACTGGTCTCGATGGTAAATCAGAGTGTGATCTCTGTTGGTAAATATGCTGTCATCTGGGTGGCTCACGTTGAGATGATCCACAAAAGGAATGGCTGGTTTCTTGGTTACAGACGTGTCAGAAGTCACCGACCATTGTGGAACTCCTCTAATGCAACCTTACTATAATTAAATGATCCATGATGATGAACTCAAGGCAGTTCCAACAAGATGGACTGATGGGAAGAAACATTTAAGAAGTCTTGGAGTAAATCCATATGAATCCCTGCTATACCACCGAAGGTTTCCATGATTAAAAGCCATCTTATTACAAAGTCAAAATAAGTTTATTCCTGTTTTCTGTAAAACCTGGATTTGATCATATCTTGATCTATTTTCTGAAATTTGACATGTTTCATACCCTATACCTTAACCTTTACTCTGATAAGATATTCTTCCAAATAATTTTGAAATGTACTGGCAAGTTCCTATATAACCAAAAACCTTGAAAACCTCTGTAGTCTTATAGTTTGGGGGCTAATATAAACCTCATCTTCTCATATGTTTCATGTTATTTTCTCAAATGCAGCTTTAGGGGGAGATAGCCTAATCTGACAGAAAGGAAAGCTTGCTTGATTCCAGGAGAATTTAGGTAATGGTCTCTATTCTCATTTGGTGGGATGAACAGCTTGAGTAAGATCTGGTGATTATTTGTTTTGACTGTAGTAACATTAATAGGGGCAACCCTATTGGATGATAAAGCTAATAAAAACAAACAGCAGAGATCATTCAAAAAGAATCAGGAAGCAAACTAGGTACAAGGTGAATTATGTGAGGTCTTTCTCTTCTACATCTCTATACTACATTTCCATTACACAGCCCCACCCAACTTGATGGCCTCTTCTCAAGGTGATGCTTTCTCTCTTTGGGAAAAAAAAAAATGCCTTTTAGAAGCTCATAATGCATAAGAAAGAAATGGGAGTTTTATCAACTAGATGATTTAAGTCAAGGAATAGAAGAGTGATAGAAAAAGTAGAGTTTTCCCATTCTGAGATTAAATATGACATTATGTAGACCTGAAGAAATCATATCTGTATTAGAAAAAAATATATAAATAGTGGGGTCTAGGAATTAAGTTTATCAGTGAGGCTTTTTAGTCAAGGTTTTCTAGAAGACAGACTGATAGAGTGAATATAGTTTTAAAGAAAATTTATCAGATTGGCTTACGTGATATGGTCCTGGTAGTTCAATGGCTGTCATCATACATGGCAGCACTGAGAACATGGTAGTTGCTTAGTTTACAAAACTGGATATCTCAGCATTTCCAATCCAGTGCTGAAGCTCTAGAGCAAAGATCCTCAACCTGTGGGTTGGGACTCCTTTGACAGTCAAAATTTTCATGGGGTTTCATATCAGATATACTTCATTAAATACTATTCATAACAGTAGAAAAATAGTTATGAAGTAACAGAAAATAATTTTATGGTTGAGGGTCACCACAACATGAGGAACCGTATTAAAGGGTCACAGCATTGGGAAGGTTGAGAACCCCTGGCCTAGAGTATCCTTGGATAGCTTACTGGTCTTCAGTCTATGCTGGAATCCTGAAGAAGTAGGTTCTAATGTCAGTGAAGCAATACCATGACAACAGAACAGATGAACTTACCAGCAAGAGTGAGAGCAAGCAGGCCAAAAGTAAAGTTTCTTTTTCCCACATTCTTGTATTTAGATATGTTTGAGATGAGTCTTCCCTTTTTTTTTTTTTTTTTTTTTTTTTTTACTTGATTCCAGATCCAGCTAATCCAAACAAGCTTAGCCATCATATTTACTAATTTGATTTTTTTTTCTCACTTAAGTAGCAAGTCGTTTATAAAAAAGGTTTTGAATTTTCATTATAGAGAGAAAAGAGCAAAGCACATTTTAGGGAAAGTTGGTGATGTTTCAACCCCTATTTTCTGTAAATTAAATGAGATTTTGGTAAACTCCTTTTAGTGTCATTGTAGAAGCATTTTTAACCCTACAGCTTTAGCTATTGTATTAAATGAATAGTCATTTCCTTCAGGGAAGAGGAAGATTAGAGGCTCATAAGTGAGAATCAATATTTCATTGGATAATGGCTAAAAACTATCCCAAATGTCAAAGGAAATGAAAGATTAACGCCATGGCAATGACCTAGAAGATAAAGTGGGGCAGAAGTGTGAACCAAGGGAAATGAATAAACACATTCAGCAGCATAAAACTGGCCTCAGTTCATCCTGACAGTTGTTGTGCGGCTTCCTGCTGCCCACATAAAGAAATCATATAAACACAACCCACAAGGGGCCGGGTAGCATATGGTCAAATGCTCTCTATGCAAGATATCTGTTTCCATAGCATCTTAAAAGTTGCACTCGACTATGGAGATTTTTATGAATCTTGCTGATGTGCTTTTGAAAGCAGTGCAAATAAAAACAGCCAGAGATTTAAGTCCAAGTTTGTGATCTGTCTATTAACTCTTAGTGATTTCCGACAAAAGCTAACTCTTTCTCATTCCTAACCACTTAATTCAGCAAGTTTCTAGTATCTGGCTACCTTCAGGGTCTGTACCTAGGATGAGTGCTAATGAGTTTCAGTGGCATTACCAGTGACTTAAAGAAATAGAACAACATATCAGAGAAAAGGCTAAGGTGCTTGAGAAGGGAAACATGAACCAAAGAGAAAGCCATGAAAATCCCACAAGATCATCTTTCAAGATCTGCACACCCTGAACACTTGCACACCTTGAATACCTACACATCCCAATGCCTGCACACCCTGAACAACTGCACACCCCAAGCACATGTACACCCCAAATGCCTGCTCACCCTGAGTATCTGTGCACCTGAAACACCTGTACACTCTGAGCACCTGCACACCCAGAATCCCTGTAAACCCTGAACGTCTGCATACCTTAAGCACCTGCATGTGGTTAGTTCTCGGCTCTGCAGGGTGCTGATGATGATACGCAAGTGAGAACATTGTTTGCTACAGTGACATTGCAGGCTTGGGGGCCTGGTGTGAAGATAGTTGGCTGTTACCCCCCCCCTCTGTTTTCACATGCACTACTATCAAGGAGGAGGCAGCACAGGAAAAATAAATACCACTCAAAACGTATCTTTTTTCCTCCAGAAGAGAACAAAACTAATTTCCAAAAGGAAGGGATAAGTAAAGATTTCTAAAATGTTAAATCCTACAGGCAGGGTGTAATTGTAAACGGCTGTGATTTTAGCTCTGGAGGCAAAACACAGTGATGGGGTGGGGGGTGTTGTTATACAGGGCAGGCAAATACAATATCAGAGCAGCAGTTTCCCAAGGCTGTGGCTGACAGGGAGCAAGACTGAGTTAAACTATAGACGCATTAGGAGACAGATGTGAAAGCCCATGGCAAAAGCAAGGGGATTATGCAAATAAAAAACCCCATCAATTTTAAAATGTCACTGGAGTCAGTGGGGTGGTGCATTTGTAACTCTGTAATCCTATCACTTAGAAGGTAGTGAGAGAAAAGACCACTCATGAGTTGGGACCAACTTATTTTATCCAATGTGTTCCAAGCCAAAGCAAGATCCTTTCTCTGAAAACAAGCAAGATCCAAACCATAAAGTATAGAAAGGGCTGGAGGTTATAGATCAGTGGTGGAGTGGTTTGCTGGGCAAACATAAAGCACTGAACTCAACACCCAGCACTGCAAACTGAAGAAATAAACAAATATATGTATTTTTATATGTTATAGATATGCTTTATAAATGTATATGTATATATAAAATAAATGCAAAAATGTATGAGTGCTTGGGCATATAGCTAGGGCTTGCCTGGGATGTACATGGTCCTACGTTCAATTTCCAAAGCTGGACAAGGAAAACAATATAATAAATTGTTATGGTGTTGGGAAAATGTTCCAGAAATCTAGAAACATGAACTTCTGGCCTCTCTCAAAGAAAAGAGGCTCCAGAAACTAAACAGAAAACAAGAAAGGGGGATTTCTGTTGACGGGGGTGGTGTGAGGATGCTGTGCTCAAAGCAAGTCAATGTGTGTATGTGTGTATGGGAGATTAAGAGCCATAATGTTGCTGTTGCTGTTCTTTAGAAGCAGAATTTATCTAGCCTGCCAGTAGAGGGGTGCAAAGATGTAAACGAGCACATGGGTAAATCAGCAGTGAAAACCTATCAAAGAAATAAGGTTAATAGATGAGATGAAATGGACTGTAAGGCTTAGGCCAGAGCATAGGAGCAATAACAGCAGGACTATAGACCAAGGGGGAAGAGCAGAAAGTGAAATGAAAGGAAATGGAGGGGAAATTTTATTATCATGATGACTACCCTCATTATCACGCAGTGTTTCCACTGTGCCAGAAGAGTTAGTCAGTGTTCAAGAAGGATGATTTCTCCTAAGAGCAGAACAGTGAGAATTCCTATGGGCTGGTTACATAGGAGAGGTCTAAGGACTTACCTAGAAATGATTTCTCTGCACAACAGAGCTCTAAGACGGGCACCTGAAGTCTGAAACTGGAAAGCGCTGGATGCTTCATTTGGGTTAGAGAGAAAAGGCAGGAGAAAAGCCTGCCATTTCTGCCTTCACTTTTTATCTGTCTTTTCTTTTGGATTCACCGGCTTACTTCTGCACAAAGGATTGCTCTATCTCAGGGGTGTGCTTACCTAGCCCAACCCCTTCAAGGCCAAAGACACAGAGGCTAAAGTCATTGCCCTAGAGCAGCAACTACTTTGGAGATTGGGAATGTGAATAAAACCCTGCAAGTCCCACTCACTACCCATTGCTCAAATAAGAGTCGATATCTAAGAATGTGATGCTGCATCCTGGAGACCTGATCATCCTGCAGGAATCCTGTTCCTGCCGGCCCTCAAGTGATGCCAGCTAGAAAGACTTCGGTTTACCATGAAAAACCAGAGCTAGGACAATGAGCAGGATTACATGGTGGCCAGGACTGCCTGATTATGTATGTCTCTTGCTCTCTGCCTTATTTCTTTTTCTGTGTAAGTCTAAAGTTCATGTCAGTATCCCAAAGATGGACTTCAGATCAGTAGAGCCCTTAGTCTGGTTCTCTTCCAATGTGGCCATGTTGAATCCATCTCTTCTCTCTAATTTTCAACATTACCGTTACTCATCTCTTTAACTGGGGTAATGGAATAAGTGACCAGGCCTAGCCTGTTGGGCCTGCTGGAGCATGGGATTTCCCCATAAAACTTGTAGTAACAGTTAATTTGAAAGGGATTTTAAGCTGAGTGTGGTAGCTCATGTCTCTAATGTCAGTGCTAGGGAGGCTGAATCAGGAGGATCTCTGTAAAGTAGAGGTGAGCTTGGGCTACAGAGTGAAAGCCTGTCTCAAAAGAGAAAGAATTAAACTACACACACACACACACACACACACACACACACACACACACACACACACGAGAGAGAGAGAGAGAGAGAGAGAGAGAGAGAGAGAGAGAAAGAGAGAGAGAGAGAGAGAATCACAGTCTTGGTGACAGATGTCTCTATGCTTGTACATTTGCGCTAAGAGTACAGGTTGTTCATACCCAAAAGAGAAAGATGTAAGAAGAAGCAAGAGGCAAGGCGATGATAAAGCAGAGCACAGTAGGTAAGGCTACAGGACTGCATCAACTAAATACAATCTCAACAGAACCCCAAAACTGTCTTGTGATGGAACATGGTGCTTTTCTCAACAATGTCAAAATCCATTTCACAAGACTTGAAAGCTGGTAGCAGCATATGCAGGATGCAACTGTGCTGTTAGAAACAGAAAAAAACATTTATAATATTTAAAGCATTTCCTGTGGCATAACTAATGTACATTCTCCAGAAGACAGTTGTACCCACTGATAACCACTTTTGCTTTTGACAATCCAATGCAAGTGTGGATTTACGTTGTTATTTAGGATGATGCCATGAAGACAGATGATAATTAGACTGTCATGGTTAGGGTTACTATTGCTGTGATGAAACACATGAGCAAAAGCAAGCTGGGCAGGAGAGGGTTTATTTGACTTACACATCCACAGCACTGCTCATCATTGGAGGATGTCAGGGCAGGAACCTGGAGGAGGAGCTGATGCAGAGGCCATGGAAGGAAGGCATGCTGCTTATTAACTTGCCCTTCACGGCTTGCTCAGCCTGCTTTCTTACAGAATGTACCAATTACTCACAATGGGATGGACCCTTTACCCTCACTCACTAATTATGATTATTATCCTCTGTATAGTTATTGTTGACTCTTCCGCATTTTTAAATTCTTTTTACTGTTTTTTTTTTTGATAAATACAAAATAAAGAAGGAAAAAAAAAGAAAATAAAATACAGCTGGATCTTATGTTTGTTTTATTTTGTTTTTCAAAACAGGGTTACTCCGTATGGAACTCACTCTATAAACCAGGCTGGCCTCCAACTTATAAAGCTCCAGTTGCCTCTGCCTCCCCAGTGCTGTGTGCCACGATTTCCCAGCTTTACAGATGAATCTCATGGAAGCATCTCCCAACAGAGGTCACCTCCTTCCAAACAGTTCTAGCTTATGTCAAATTGACATAAAGCTAG
The DNA here is from genome assembly GCA_004025045.1 of Sigmodon hispidus. Lineage (NCBI taxonomy): Eukaryota > Metazoa > Chordata > Mammalia > Rodentia > Cricetidae > Sigmodon > Sigmodon hispidus. Next base: position 54,125 of record PVIH01009457.1, on the reverse strand, counting down.
CCAACATAGAAGCCAACTTAGTATAAGAGTTTAGAGTTTCCAACTAAAGAATGGAGACAGCAGGGATACAGAATTTGAACATTAAGGTTAATGAGCTCTGTGAACATGGTATTGGCATGGCTTAGAGCAAGGCAGTCAGAGAAAACAGGGAAAAAATTAAACACATTATATTTTGCCTTTTGTTGTTGTTTATTTTGTTTTTTGTTACCTTCCCTTCAAAGCTTATCTTCTGGCTAGAGTACAGTTTTCACTTTCACAACGCCCCTTCTGAGCTAAGAGATGAAACTTTCCTTCTTTCAGTCTTTGGAACATTTGGAAATGGAGCGTTCCTAGTAATAGACTCAGAGGAAGGAGTAAAATCCCCCAACTTTGTAACAGTCTCCTGCTTCCAGCCCTCCAGCCATGATTTCTTCCTCTCCTGGCTCCCTGCTCCCTGCTGCAAGCTACATTCCCATTTCTTTATCTCTCCAGAGATAAAGTGGAATTAAAAACCTAGGAGTGATCCTGCTACTTCAGAAAGCGTTGGCAAGACGGTGGCTGTGAGCCCCTTGGAGAGGTTGCTGAGGCTGGAAGTAGAACAATGCAGAATCGGCAGATGCAAGAGTTTACATAACCTCTGAAGTCAATGCGAAATTCTTAGGTAAGGGGAAAAGCTTTTGCCCAAGAGAAGAGTATATATGGAATAAGCAAAACAACCTGAAACTCAGGAACAAGATCTCAGGGTGGGAAGGGGTGGATTGAGACTGACAAAGAGCCGTAGTAGGCACACACAAAAAAGGGGAGGAATTAGGTGAGAAAGAAATTCTGTCCCCTGCAACTTCGTCCTTTAGAAAGCATAATAAATAAAAATACTATGTTGGGAAAAAAGCATATCTACAGGGTGGAGAGATGGCCCAGTCGTTAAAGGCTAAAGCTCACAGTCAGAGAGACTGGAAACCACAAGCACATTTACTGCTTGGGAGCCAGCCAATGCTGAACTGTGAGCTATCTCAAGGAAAGAAGAATTAAAAGGCAGCAAAGGGCAGTGATAATTTCAGTATCTTTATGTCATTTTTGCTGCTTTATATTTGTAGAAGCTGTGATGATTTGGTGGTATAGAGAAAACTATGAAAGTTCAGTGAATATTGGGCATATACACGAAGGATGCACATTTGTACCCCAAAGACATTAGCTCAACTATGTTCATAGCAGCATTATTCATAATAGCAAGAACCTAGAAACAACCTAGATGACCCTCAACTGAAAAATTGATTAAAAAAATTGTGGTACATTTACACAATGGAGTACTACTCAGCAGTAAAAAAATAAAATGACATCCTGAAATTTTCAGGCAAATACATGGACCTGGAGAGTATCATCCTGAGTGAGGTAGCATAGGCCCAGAAAGATAGACATGGTTTGTACTCACTCATAAGTGCATTTTAGATGTAAAGCAAAGGATAACCAGGTTACTATCTACAACCCCCAAGTATCTAGGTAACAGGAAGAACTTAAGAGATACATTTATGGATCCCCCTGGGAAGAGGAAATAGAAATCTCCTGAGTAAATTGGGATCATAATGAGAGAGAAAGCAAGAAGAGGTGGGAAGAGAGAACATGAGAGAATGGGATGGTTGAGTGGGAGGAGCAACAGAGAGGGAGAACACAGAAATAGATATTTTGATAGAGGGAGCCATTGTGGGGTTAGAGAGAATCTTGGTGCTAGGGAAATTTACCCAAGAACCCACAAAATGTCCCTGGCTAGGACCCCAAGAAATAGTGGAGAGGGTGCCTAAACAGAACTTTCCCTATAATCAAGTGAATGACCACCCTAATTGCCATTATTGAACCTTCATCCAGAAACTGATGGCAGCAGAAGCAGAGATCCATAGCTAAGCACCAGGTTGAGCTACCAGTCCAACTGAAGAGAGGGAGAAGAGATTATATGAGTAAAAGGATCAGGTTCAGGAGGAGGAGACCCACAGAGACTGCTGAGTAGAAGATATTGGGAGCTTAGCCTTGATACTAGGGGTAGGACCTTGGTCTTACCTCAGCTGGATATGCCAGACTGAATTGACTCACCCCAGGAGTCCTTGCTCTCCCTGAGGAATGGATGGGGGGATGGGGAAGGGAGAGGCTGAGGGAGGACTAGGAAGAAGGGAGGGAAAGAGAGCAGTGGTAAATATGGGGAAAAAACTTTTTAAATAAAAAATTTATTATTTTTTTTTAAAAAAAGAAAGACAGTCCATTGAAATCAGTGATTAAAAGCACATAGTCACTTAACTGTCTGTCTTAAGTTTTTTCCAGATTTGTGGTTTCCACTAGTATCAAAGAGGAAACCTATATTTTGTATTATGAAGAAAACATTTTGAACTCTGCTTTTGCCATTAGTGGGAGGGGAATAAGATACAGAAGGAATAAGATACAGAAAAATGGTCTAGAGATGGCTGAAAAACACTAGTGTTTTCCTGGCGCAATGGGACAAAGGGAGTTTGCCTTTTAAAATTTTGATAAACACAATCAGAAAATGAAGTTAAATAACGGCTGAGAGACGAATTGCAATTTACATGTATATAGAAGCAATTTAGGTCTAAGAAAAAGTAAACTTGAAAAATTCTGGTTTAACTTTCCCATCAACAAGCGCTTTTCCTTTCATCTCAGAGGGATACAGCTAAAGTCAAGCATGGTGAAGAGTGTTAAGGTCCATGAAAGGAAATTATTTCCAAATGAGTCACATTTTCATACAATGAAGCAGTGAGTAGAAAGAAGCAGTTGGCCTTTGTGGTACAAGAAATAAACCTGAAAAACTTAAAGATACTCCAGATGACAGCCTGTAGCCGAATCTTCTGATATTTTAAAAGTGAACGTCAAGAACCACGTGTGAAGCTAGGAAAAGTGGCACATGCTGTAATTCCAGGACTCAAAAGGCAAAATCAGTAAGATTGAGAGTTCAAGTTTGGTATGGGCTATATAGTGAGATTTTTGCATCAAAACAAACTGAGAATAAAAAAGAAAAAAGCAGAAACAGGAACAAATCACCACAACCAAGACTGAGACATAAGATGGGGATTCGAATCACATCTCATTTGTGAAAATGGAAGTTTCATGTCATCTGAAGTAATGTATAACTTCTAAATATTCAATACTAACATACCCAATGATGGACAATTTTGTCTTTAAGGAGTAATATTTCTCATATATTTTCTATAAGCATTCATCCAAAACATAAAAATAAAATAATATAGCTTGGCTGGTTTTATAAACATTGAGAGAAGAGAGACAAATAACCATTAGAAGAACTGAGTGAGAGACAACTTTCTTCCTGATGCTTCTAAACTCATTTTCCTTCGCTGATTATCACTTTGTGTCTTTGGGGGATTCCTTGAGTATTCACAAAAGGTGAATTTCACATCAGATGTTGTAGCTTTATTTCTGTTGCTGAGACAAAAGATCTTGACTGATCAAAAGAAACTTAGGGGAGGGAATAGTTTATTTCTTACAACCCACATCACCGTCCACCATTGAGGGACATCAAGGCTGTACTGGAGGCAGATGCTTGGAAAAACACCTGCTTGATATTCCACACAGCATTACCTCCAATTAAGGAATGCACATTACAGTCAAGCAAATAAGGCAGGGACCATGGAGGATTCTGCTTACTGGCCTAGAGACAGGCTCAAGCTCAACTAGGTTTCTTATACAGTTCTAGACACCTGCCTAGGGAATGTTGCCACCCACAATGAACTGCATCCTCCTGCATCAATTAAAATAAAGACAATTCTTGGGGCTGGAGAGATGGCTCAGCAGTTAAGAGCACCGTCTGCTCTTCCAGAGGACCCGGGTTTGATTCCCAGCACCCACATGGCAGCTAACAACTGTCTGTAGTTCCAGTTCCAGGCAAAAACCAAGACAAAATAAATAAATAAATAAAGTTTAAAAAAAATAAATAAAATAAAATAAAGACAATTCTCTACAGACATGGACCACATCACTCTGATGTAGAGAATACATCTAAAACCCAATTGGGATTCTTTTCCTGGATAATTCTAGGTTATGGTAAGTTAACAGTTAAAGCTAAGCAGGACATCTGCATCAGGTAGCCTGCTTTGATTGTGTATTGCTATTTTGTTTGTTTGTTTTTCCACTGGTGGTACTGGGGATTTAACCTAGAATTTCACACATGCTAAGCAAGTGTTCTACTAGTGAGATACACCCCTGACACTGCAATGGGTAACTTCCCATACAAAATTTTAATATTTATATTCTGCTTGTAAACCACTTCTGTGTAAAAGCATTTTGAGAATAAAGACTGTGCATGTGTATATGAAATGAGCAGTTGTGGAATTTTCTGGGGAAGTCTGGGACCTGTTTCTGCAGAGAACAGCCTTGTGGCAGCTTGTCCCAGGGTGACTGGGACCAAGGAACTGAAATTTCCCTGGAGAAGGTAATAAAGACAAAGACTGAACTTTCATTTTGCCTTAGGAAATGACAAAGATTCTTTATGAAGTTCAGAAACTTCAACATATTAAAAGCAGCCATTCTGCCTTAAACAGCCTAGGCTGCAAGGGAAAATAATCAGCAGGAGCAGGATCTACATGTTGTAAATGAGGCCAAAAAAAAGACATTTTCTCTTTGTTTCTGAGTTTCCATGACCATCATAAGTGCCTAGCACATTTGCATCTTAACCAATTTTCTCTTGTTTTCAGTGTGTATGTTTTAAATACATGGAAATAAAGATTTTGTCTCTCTTTGTACTTTAAACACTATTTGTTCGGAAAATTCATATAGTCATTTAAAAACATGGGTAAAATTCATCATTTATAAGTAATCAGAATCAAAACTTCTTGTCTGGATAATATTACTGTTTTATAGTTTTGTAGATGTCCGACTACATGTTTACTTGTTAAGCAAAATCCTTAAAGGTCATGTATGGCACTTAGTCTTCCATCCTTCTGACACATGAAGAAAGTGAACCACAAATTGGTTATAAAGAAAAGAAAAAGAAACGTTCAATGAGCAAGTGTCCTGGCTCCTTGCCTCAGGTTCAGACTCCCAGATGGTTCCATAATGTCCTTTTGGTACCTTTTATGACATAACTTCCTGAACAGGTTACCTGTAGCCTGTGTTAAATGGAAAATTACAAAGTTACATTGGAGATCTGGAAACTACAGGAGCTGATTCCATGCTAGAATGAGAAGCTGAGACCAAAATATGCTTGAGCTCTCATTTCCTCACAGCCTTTGGAACAGACCACACAGACATGAGAGAGAACTGCCATCACCTAAAAGACTCATTTTGAGCAAGAGCTCCCCTCCCCGAGGTGTGTTAGGAGACTAAGATGCAGTGAAGACTACCAATATAACCTCTAGGTGCTGAGTCAATACTCCTGCCAAAGTGGTGTCTTCCAATTCTTCAGACTTCACATTTGTCTCCAAGGTGTCCTCCAGCTTCCTAGCTTTCAAATCGACCTATGGCTTCTTGTGTCTAAACCAATACTTACATGCTTCAAATCCATGTGTTGCTATTATCCCGTGGGGAAAATGAAAAGGCAATTTTATTCTCTCTAAATCTTGAAAAACATGTGATTATCAAAGTAGCAGCTTTCAATATTGACATTTTAAAATACCCTCACCTCTGGAGCCCAACCCACAGATTCTGATTTAATTGGTCCCAAGCATCCAAGCTCCTTAAAGCCTTCTGATTTTAGTGTGTAGCCTCAGCTGAGAATCATTACTCCTAGGAAACCATAGTAGACACAGGTGTTGATAAGCTGCTCCAAAGGAGGCACCACAAAAGGACAACTCTTTAAAACCTCAAAGAACATAAGTTTATGAGACATTAATAGCAGGTAAATTCCAACTCTGAAAAAGTCTCAGAACTGTGATATACATGGGTTATTAATAGTCTCATGACATTTTAGTTGAGTGAGCTCAACTTTTTGTTTTGCCTCAAGTTAAAAACAAGGCAAAAATGCAAAATGTGCTTTGATAAAGTTAGATCCAGTCAAAATTGACTAGAGGCATAAAAAAAATAAAATCTTGCAAAGGCTGAAGTGGGAAAGGCAGCCATTTGGATTGTTAGTATATTACTTGGACCAAAAATCAAAAATGAGGAATTGAAGCCTATGATCAGAATCGAAGCTGTGGTCTCCTCATTTGAGATGAAGGTGTTCCTTCAGTCACTCCATTCCATTTCTTAATAGCTCTTCATAGTATTTCAGGGTACAGTTCTTGCAATATGAAACAATGACTTTGCTAACTTGGAGGCTGAAGAAATACAGCATTTTTCATCCAATTGCTTTTTCCTAGATAGCTTGCAGTCCTTGGCAGTAGGGTGGAACGGGAATAGCAAACACTTGGGATTCAGTCAGAATCAGACGTATACTCTGACTCAGGACATTTACTGGTATGAGAAAAACAAATCTTAAACCATCAAACTGGTCACTCCCTTCCTCTTTCGCATCTCCTGACCACCTCTTTAGGAAGCAGAAGCACAGACTCACCGGAGAAGAATTGAGGTCAGGAAGGTAAGGAAATTCCCGGCTTAATAAATAACATTTTATTTTTAATCTGGTCTTTTCAGAATAAGAAAAAATTGGCAGCAGAGCTCTTGAAACATCATTTATCTACCCCTGGGGGATACTCCATAGGGTCTGCAGGCTACAGGGGAGGCAGGGACAGAAAGTTATGAGGTCCCCTTGTGAGGTTCTAGGGTTGAGGAATTTCTACAGGCAAACAGAGTGCCACCTGCCTCTTGAAGAGCTTTGGAAAGGTAAGTAGGCCCTCCCTTGGGGCATCCAGGGTGGGTACACCCATGTACTTTCTGATGGCCTTCTTGGTGTTTTGACCGGCAGCCCATGTAACATAAAACAGAATATCTGATAGTGAATGCTCAGTAAACTCAGACTTCTCAACGGTCTACTTTGCCTTACAGCAACCATAACTTCCATACCTTCATGAGATTAAAGTCCTGCTACTGCAAAAGCATCCTCTGTCTCTCAAGCCTTAATCACCGTCAATAAAAACTTCACTTCTGCTTTCTCATCAATGTGACTGAAAGCCACTGATGACTTTACTCCCACTCCTGAAATAAAGTCAAAACTACTCAGTAATTCTCACCTACATGACTTTCCTATCCTGAGTCCTTTAAATTCTCTGCCTTACATCAATTTAGCAACATCAATGAACCCTAAGAGAAAAGGTCTCTTATTTATTCCATTTATAAATCTTAATGTTTTTAGAACTAGCTTGTGCAAATGGGTCATTATATATGTTATATTGTTATATCATCTACCTTCAAGAACTCCCCCACACAACTGAGTAGTAATGTTATCAGCTTTATACCATATAAACTTTTAAAGAAACATAAACTTGCACCATTGAAGACTTGTTTCTTAGATCTCAGTCTGGATCCACCATATCACTCTGGCAAAGGCAGAATTTTGCTCTGGTCTCAACCCTAGCCCAAGTGGTTATGAAATTCATCAATGGCAGCTTAATAATATCCTAGGGTAATTTGTGTGTGGAAGGGCGCTCAACTTTAAGAAGTATTGCATGTTAAGCACTTTGCTTACAATTTAATGTGAGGATCTTAGTTACCTGAATAGTGATGAAATACAGTTTTATGATGGAAAGAAAAGGGTAAGGAGTAGTACCACTAGGCTACATAACTTAAAACAAGAATGAAAAACTGGCATTTTTTGTGCAAATCATCTACCTATTGAACAGCAACAAAAATGTTAATTTCATCCACTGGTTCATTGTGTATAAATAATTTATTTATTTATTCATTTGATAAAATCAGAGGCATTTCCAGGTGAAGCATCACCACACAGAAATTGTTTCTGGAATCATCACTGAATACTACCTTGTAGTAATATCCTTGCAACAAAGCCTCAAGGATATCCTGGAGAAATGGCTCAGCAGTTGAGAGTACTTTGCTGCTTTTGAAAAAAACCTAGATTTGGTTCCCAGCACCTACAGAGCAGCTCACAATCGTCTGTAATTTTAGAGGCCTCAGCATGCACCAGGTACACATACATAAATGCAAGAAAACACTCATATGAAAGATAAAAGAAAAAAGAATTCAAGGGGAGATTTTAGCAACAGAGCTTCATTCTTCTCTGAAGACTGGGAAATAATTTTTGACCTACAAACTTTATTTTCTTCTCTAGTGATAGCAACCTTGAGATTCATGTGTTTGATAATAGTGTGACAAGAGCTTCTCAGAGTTCCTGCACAAGACCGGGTACTTTGGGGTTTCTATTTCAGTCTTACTTCTTGAACATAAATTTTTTTTTAAAAAGCATACTAATTTTATTTTATCTCCCATTGATCTTATGAAAGATTAAAAACCAAAAATGGGCAGTATATTAAAATATAGTAAATTCATGTACTTTAAGTGACCCAGCATTTGACAGAATATTACTACAGAAAGGAGATCCATAATCTAGCAAATAGTCTATTACAAAAACTCCAAAGTGTAGGGTTCATGTTCTCTGCTGTAGCAAAGGTTGATTGTGTGTCTGGAAAACATGCTCAGCCTATACAGAACTGATATCTACAAAATGAAGGACACAGTAAAAGCTGTGTCCTCTTGAGGTTCTTTCTACAACTAAATTATATGAAAATTTTATTGATATGTGAATAGAGGTCAATTTCTCAGTTTTTGGACATTGTGTTTTTAAAGGAAGGCTTCCGTTTGGAATATCAATCAGGAATAGTTGTTTCAACCAGGTGTCTACACGGTGATTTCTTTGTTGTTTTCCTTTCTTTTATTGGGGACACAGAGTACAAATGCACATATAAGATTCTATTGTTCCTTCTGTAGACTTCTTTAACCAGCTAACACATTCCCAAGTGGCAAATACAATTGTTTGTTTCTTTTTTATTCTTTCCTAACTACTATTAAATGCAAGCAAAATTTAATTTCATTCTAATTCATTATTGTTTGGAGGATATTGCCCTAAAAAGGCAGGTGTTCTTTTTTATTAGCTAAATTTGTTGTAATTAGAATAATTTGCATCCTACAGATGAAACACTGTCCAAATTCAATGATCCAGAAATCTTTGAACATTAAAGTAAAAATGTGTATTGTTCTTTATTACTCCCTGATGAAATTGGACTTGGCAGGAACACAGTCTGGGGCAATGCCAAGTTTATCCCCAGAGTTTGCAATCAGCAAGAAGACTGCACCGAGACCAAAGAGGTAGCATGGTGCATGAGCATTGAGCCTCACTAGTCATTACCAAGGACAGGGTAGGAAAAGGGACTAGTTATTAGAAATAATCACTATAATGTATCATAATGTGGGTGTAGATTCTAACTTAAAATGCCTTAGAGACCTTAGAAAGTGGCTTTAAGAACTGCTTCTTTTGGAGGAATTACCCCAGTTTCTCTAAGAAACATTTGCTTAAAAAATAAAATTTCAGAGACCTCTTATGAACCTACTACTATTCTACTGCCTTAATCATTATGCAATCTCTTCATTGACTGACTGTGTCACAACATCAAAAGTATTGCTTGTGTGTTTTGACACAGAGGAAATGAAAATTTTATGTGTTTATTTGTTTTCTTCCATGTTTGTCTTTGGGGTAGAGTTGATGGTCAGTCTCGAGGTCTCACACACACTAGACAAGCGCTCTCTAGGGATCAACGAGATTGTATTGGGATCACAGATATCAACTTAAGAGAGCCTGAAGCCTTGCTTCTGCTCAACTTGCAACGAGTTTTAAATGCTTTTTGGATTTCTGAATCCCAGGTTTTTTTCCTCTTACCTCTTACCTCTTGTCCCCCACAAAGCTATTGGACATTCAGTACCTATCTACATGTAATTTATTGTTTCTAAATGTGTATATTGTGCATCTGTGAGTGAGTATGTGCAAACAAGTGCAATGTCTGTTGAGGCCAGAAGAAGGTGCTGGATCCCCTAGTAGTGCAGCTAAAACTCATAGCTCTTTTTCTTTCTAACATGTTCTGAAGTGGATTCAGTGACAGTTGTATGATTCTATAGATCCAACAATGAAGACAGTAAGACTGCTCAATTTCTGAAAACTAAGACTTTAAAATATGAGATTGCAGGGTACAGTGTTCTGGTTTTCAAGCCCCAAATCAATGCTTGATGACTCAGTAAAAATCTTTATATAGAGAGGATTACAGGGGAAAGAAAATCTCTACATTGGAGAATTCTCCCTATTTAAAACTCTAACACCAGCACAAAGTTCTAAATGTGTCAGTTTCTCTTTTCTGAAAGCAAAACTTATCTTTTTGGAAGCCTGCTGCTTTTCACATTCCCATCTAACTTCATGAGCCATGCTGCCAAAAGGGACCATATTGATGTACATGGCCTGTGTTGCTGCCCAGGGATGTGTTAATGTCCATGGTCTGTAGTGCCTCTGGAGATCATACTAGGATCCATGGTCCATGGTGACCTGATGCCAGAGGCCACATAGATGTCCTGGGTCCATGCTTCCCCCAGAAACCATGTGCAAGTTCATGACTCATGCTGCTACTGACTGTAAATGGCAAGAAAGCTTTCTTTGCTGTAGTACCAATGACTATAGACTCACCATTGAGAATGGGAGACAGGCTTCTTTGACAACCTCTCCCCCCAATATCACCCCCTTCCTCCCCCAAAGAAATAGTCTAGACAGGGAGCCATTAAAGAGAGCTCTTAGAAATTGTGATAGGGATGTAGTGCTTCACAGTTAATGGCTTCAGGCAGGTGTCTGGTTGGGAAAGAGCTCAGTTTCTTCAAGGGGCTGGCCACTAGAAGTGTGACCATGCTCCAGTGAGTATATGTGTAAACAAATTGGACTTAATATTTTTTTTCTATTCTTCTTCTTCTTTTGTGGGGGTGAGCAGCAGGGGAGGGGCGCAGAGAAGTCACAAGTGATGAAGAGTGGACCTAGAAGGACTGGAAAGTAAGTGTGATCAGTAAACATTATGTGAAATTCTCAAATAATAAAGAAAAATATTATGTTGAATACAATAAAACAGAGGACTGGAGAGTTGGCTTAGTATTTAAGAGCACTGGCTGCTTTTCTAAAGGTTCCAAGGTCAATTCCCAGCAACCATTTGGTGGCTTGAAATCATCAACAGTGGAATCTGTTGCTCTCCTCTTTCATAAAGTTGTACATGCAGCTAAAGCACTCATATACATAAAATAAATAAAGCAATGGTTTTTAAAAACAGAAACAAGCAGGTTTTTCATATCCTTTGACATCCTAAATATAAGTAGAGTGTAGGATAATGGGTTTTTTGCTAACTTGAATTTATTTCATAAGAATATATTCCTCAAATATCATTACTAAGTTGGGGATATTAAATGTTTTTCTAATTATTGCAAAAAATGTAATAATATGATGACATTATTTAGTAAAATAATTATGCTGGTTTCCTAGGTTTTTTACTGTATCATTTGAAACAGGACTCATTAATCTTTTCACATGTCCACACATGTGTATGTACATTCATGTTTGCACAGGCAAAGATACACATGTGTGCAAGCAAGATGTTCAGGGAAGGTGCCTTCTTTGATTGATCTCCACTTCATGTATTAAGACAGAGTCTCTCACTTGAACCCATAGCTCACTGACTTGGCTCACCTGGCTAGTAGCTTGCTCCAGGGATTCCATTTGAGCTTGCTGAGTAATGGGAGTGCTGCTGAACCCCATGTTCATGAGACATACACACAGGTGCTTGGAGTTTTAACTCTGGCTCTCACATTCCTGAGGAAAGTGCTTTGCCCACTAAACCATATCCCTTACATACTTCCTTGAATTTAACTACATTTCTTTCAATAAAATATTTGTATGGTAATTCAAAACTAACTTATATTATGCACTTTACCTACAACCCAGCTTTTCAACATTCACTTATTCTAAAGAACAATGCCAGCAAAACAATACCCTTATCCCTACTTTTTACTGATGAAACAGAATGAGGAAGAAGAATTGCTAATAGGCATAGTGGTTCTAAGTATTCTGAAGTTGATTTTTTTGAGGGCCATACAACTTTGGGACTAGGAAAAAATGATTAACTATTTTAAATATGGTAACTGGATGCTAGAACAATGAGGCTGTTATTTAAAAATAGAATAAAAAGGGGTACCTTGTCTTTGTTAGGGTTTCTATTGCTGTGATAATTACCATGACCAAAGCAACTTGGGAAGGAAAGGATTTCTTTCAGCTTTTATCACAAAGTCCATTATCCAGAGATGTCAGGGCAGGAACTGAAGCCAGGAACCTGGAGGCAGCAGCTGGTGCAGAGGCCACGGAGGAACATTGCTTACTGGCTTGTTCTTGTGACTTTCTCAGCCTGCATTCTTATTAAACCCAAGCTACCGTCCCACAGATGGCATTGCCCACAGTGAGTCGGTCCTTTCCACATTAATCATCAATCGATACAACCTCCTACAGGGCAATGTGATGGGGAACTTTCTCAATTTCCTGCTTCACAAATGACTCTAACTCATGTCAAGTTGACATAAAACTAGCCAGCATAGTCAATAAAATGTTTATGATCTGACTACAACGATTGTGTTATTATCTAGCTAAAAACCCAAAATCAATTTCATGGGATAATTTCTGAGCACACTGAAAAGGAAGATAAACAAAAAGGAAGATTGACAAAATCACTAAAAACATACTAAATTTCTACTTGATGTCAGACATCAAGCTAAATATTTTCCTTCATCGAGAAAAGCAGGAGTAAGGTCACTGGCTCCCTGTATGTGCTGTTAGAGTATGGAAATGTTGAATAACCGGGCAAGGCACAAAGGTGGAGCCTGTAACGAAAGTAAATGGATTGCATGGTCTCTTAATGACAGTGACTATGACAAGTACATATGTTGACAAGGATGTGGGACAACTGGAACTTTCACATATTGCAACTGGATTGCAAGCCAGTGTAAATAGTAATTAAAGACCTCTGGGTACTTTGAAGTAGTTATTCAAGAGAAAGAAGAAATTTCTGTTCATGGAAAGTTTTATATAAAAATGTAAACTAGCTTTTTTTCATAACTAAGAAACAACCTAAAATTCCTCCAACATACAAATGAATAAAGAATCATATAAATATGCAATGGACTATGACTCAGCATTAAAGAGATACAAACCAACAATTATGGAGAAGTCTAAGAAAAATGTTATGCCAAGCCAAAGAAGCCAGACACCAAAGTAAATACTGTATAATTCATTCCTGTGGGTACCCGGGTGGGTATATTAGTTATTTTCCATTTCTATGATAAAATGCTGTGATCAAAAGCAACTTAACAAAAGAATTTGTTTTGACTTATGGTTCTGGAAGGAACATTCATAATGTGAGCAAGGTATTGCAGTAGGCAGCTAGAGCAGAAAGCTGGCTAACCACAGTTTATCTCACAGGAAGAGGGAGAGGAAAGAGACAGAGAGACACACAGAGGAAGAGAGGAAGGGAGAAGTAAAGCAAGCCTATAAACTCTCAAAGTCTGCCCCACACCACCCCATGATGTACTTCTGACAAACTTCAGTTTCTAAATGCTCCCAACTATCTCCAGACAGCACCACCAGCTGGGGGCCAAGTGTTTGAACACATAAACTCCTGGAGGGAGCATTTCTTATTCAAACCTCCACAGTGGGGCAGAAGGCAGAATTAAAAACAAAATGTGCAATGGAACTTTTTAAAATCATGGGGAAAAAAATCTCTGTATCAGAGCTACTGAATGAATGGAAATATACACTTGATAAAAAAAAATTATTGACTTGCACAGTATGCATTATGTCCCAGTAAAACCTAATTAAGAAAGAAGTCTGTAGAAATTCAAGTAAGTCACCTAAAGTTGTTTGCTCTAAACAATGAATTTTATTGTTCCTTAACACAGAAAAACTAATCAATAAAGCAATGGAAACTAACTATATAGTTGGCAGTAAGGCAATAGTGAACTCAAGTTATGGGTACTCTGTGCTGAGGAACATTATTTGGGGCAGTTAAATTTCTAATTACTAAGACCAGGTGGTAGTATGGAAAATGCTTTGTATAAAAAACAAACACCTAGGAACCCTGGACTACAAAGCTGACATTTTATGGATTGCTGACACTGAGATAAATGAGATTCATCAGTCCAAGCTCTACAATCTAAAAAAAAAAGAGAGAGAGAGAGAGAGAAAGCAGCAGATTCTCCACCATCCTGATAATGTGCAATCAAAATAACCACAGTAATTAGAAAGGATATTGTTAGCAAATCTCAGGTGGTAGACCAAATACATCTGTCAGAAGGGAGACTGTTTACAAAACCCCTCACCTTCTTTTCTCATTCACAGCTAAAGGCCCTGTGAAAATTTGCATGCTGACAATGGTCATTGCTAGCCTAATAATAAATATTAGTGCTTGTTATATACTTCCCACATCCACTGTTTACCTAAGTAAAGGATATGCCTTTCATATCTTCATATATGATTTTATATAAATAAAAATGCTATTACGGTTAAAAAAGTCTATTAAAGACCATATAATAATGTATTGGTTTATCTTATTTTCAAGCTTATCACCAGCCTGTACTTATAAATCAAAGTGTTTATGTATTATAATATTTGGTCAAGTTCTATTTTTATCTAATGTCTTAGTTAGGATTATTATTGCGGTGATGACCAAAAGCAACTTGGGGAGAAAAGTGTTGATATCACTCATAGTTCCATATTTAATCCATCATTAAAAGGTTAGGGTAGAAACCTGGAGGCAGGAGCTGATACAGAAGCTGTGGAGCAGTGCTGCCTACTGATGGGCTCCCTGTGACTTGCTTAGCCTCCTTTGTTACAGAACCCAGGACCAGCAGCCAAGGGATGGTACCACTCACAATGCACTGGGCCTTCCCCATCAATTATTAATTAAGAAAATGCCCTACTGTCTTGCCTGCAGACCAGTCTTTTGGAGTCATTTCCTTAACTGAGGTTCCCTCCTCTCAGATAACTGGAGCTTGTATCAAGTTGATATAAAACTATCCAGCACCTAATATAATAAAACTTAAGTGGGGCTTAAAAGCATCATATGACTTGGAATAAGATTCTATCCTGATTTAGGGGCTAGATTGAGGAAGAAAATATTAAGACCCTCAAAACATTTCAAATGAAAATTTAGAAATGTATGTCTACTAGATTTCCTAGAGACAACATTGTTAACAACTTATGACCTGCACTAAAGAAAATAGTAAAATAGATCTGTGAATCCATGTCTCAAACCTTTTGGGTACTGAATATTTGCATTGAGTTTAATGTGGAACATGCTCACAGCACTATTTCAAATGTCCAATGTTCTTAACATTGTTACAAGAACCTACTGTGATTTCTTCTTGTAAGTTGTCCTGTTCTTCCCCCATCCATGCTTGGAAAGCAACCAGAAGTGAGGGAATCTAATCTGCATAGTTTTAGTTTACATTTTGACATTTTGAGATCCAAGAGAAAAAAGAAAGGATTTACCTGTTGGAAGGAGTCTTCAGAAGTCAGAGTACAAGTGAGGCCTAAGACTGTTCTTTTGAGGACTGCAAAGGTGGAGCAGAATT
The DNA here is from genome assembly GCA_004025045.1 of Sigmodon hispidus. NCBI lineage: Eukaryota > Metazoa > Chordata > Mammalia > Rodentia > Cricetidae > Sigmodon > Sigmodon hispidus. Next base: position 38,612 of record PVIH01009457.1, on the reverse strand, counting down.
GTGTCATAGTGGGGGCACTTTAGAAGCAAAGGGGATTGTTTAGGAGACTGTAAAATATCAGAATGGCCCATTATGACCTCTCCAATCAAGAAAGAATGAAAGAGAATATATTTTCATACAAGCTAGAGATTTCTCAAATCTAATGAGGTTGAGTTATTTTATAACTACTTGTTTTTTTATTTGTGTGTATCTTAGTGAGTGTAAATGAAATTTTGTGTGTGTGTGTGTGTGTGTGTGTGTGTCCATGTGCACGCGTAGGTTGGGGAATTACATGAGTGTATGAGACCAGAAGACAGCAGCCATTGAATCCCTGAGAGTTGGAATTAAAAGCATTTGCATGATGCCTAGTTTATGGTGTGATTGCTGGGATCTGGGCTCCAGTCCCTATAATTGCAAGCAAGGGCTCTTAGTGTTGATTCATTTCTCCAGCCTGGCCTGGGAGTTGTTTTTGGTTTGTTTGTGTGTGATATATTTGAGACAGAGTAGCTCATATTCCAGGCTAACCTGGATCTTCCTGCTTCCAAGTGAGTGAGTAAGGATTCCTGGTAAGTAGCAACCGCTGTCATAAAGCCAGGAAAGCCAACAGTGCTGCTGGCAGAACATGCTGAATATAAAGGGCATGCCCCTAGGTGTGGCTACGTAAATCCATGCCCACTCATCCTCTTAAATAGAGCTGGCATGTGGAAGTTGTTCTCTTTTTCTCTTCTGCTCCTCTGCCCCTGTACTTGCCTGGCAACTTTCCTGAATAAACTCTAGTGTGGCTCTGGTAATGTGTGTCTGATCTCATTCACAAAACCAACAGGGTGACCACAGGAAGCTTCTGCCTCTGCCATATGTAGGCTTAGTATAGAGTTTTTTTCTACTAAAAATTTTAATTAATTAACAAATCCTTTCGGAATAATTAGTTTTTATGTATAGTGTAACTATTGATGTTTCTAAAATGATCTTTAGTTTAGCAGCAGATATATGCAAGTGTTTCTATTTTTATGTTATCTACAAAATTAAGGCATAGCTCTAACAATATCACCATAACAAATGTCTTTACGACTGAAGAACGGCTATTGTTTAAATCACTTATCCATCTATGCATGTTGTAAGCACAATCTAGGTACTATCTTCTACTTTGCTTTGATCAAAAATATTTGTGGTTGGGTTGTGGTGGCCCACAACTTTAATTCCAGCACTTGGAAGGTAGAGGTAGGTAGATCTCTGTGAGTTCAAGGACAGCCAAGGCTACACAAAGAAACCATCTCAAAAAACCAAAATAAAAAAAAAATTATTGTTTACTTTGTAACCAAAAGAAAGTGATTAGTCAAGAGATACCTGTTTTAAAATACTAGACTGGAGCTGCTGCTATGGCAGATGTATATAAAGAATTAAGTATTTAAGATCAAATTTCAAAAGATGAGTTTCTGTTTTTATTGTTATACATAACCTACACAGCATATGGCTTACAGAAATGCAGCTGAGAATCTGTTAAGCATACACTCCCACACCACACACACACACATATTGGTCTGCAGTAGAGAATTTCTATATGGATAGAGATTTGTACCAAAATACAAAGTTTTATATGTAGTTACCACTAGAATGAGACTACCTCCCAAGGACTACTGAACAAAAACAGCCTTGTTTTCTGATTTCATTGAGCCAGTCTGATGGGGTGAGACACACATTGATGTAATAATTGAAGAAATAAACATGTAGTTAATAACCTTACTCAGAGCCACATTGGAAAGGCAAGTATTATTTGAAGGATGGAGACAAAGACGGTAAGTGTCCCAAGAAATGAATCATTTGATCTGGGTGTTTCTTCCAGAAGGGAAGTCATTCTGGGAGGAGGAAGAAGAGGGTATCAGTGTAAAATTTTTGGGGTACAGAGCTAGACTGCAGGAAGACCTAAAGCAAGTGGAATTGAAGACCAGAGTTTGACTTAGGCAGCAAAAGAATTTGCAAAGTAGGAACTTCACAGACATGGACTCTGTGGTTCCTCATAAAGCAAGTAGGAAAAAATGTCATGGGATTCCAAGAAGAACAGAGGCATGATCCCACACTGAAAAGATAGATTTTTTGATTTTTTTATGTCAGCTGTATAGAGTGGAAAATAGTAACTTTGGTTTGCACAGTAGTGTTAGGAATGGGGAGATGTAGATGAATTTAAGATAGAAATATTAACATCTGCAAATGATTACACATGCAGCCTTAAGGAAGAGGAGGTAGGTGCATGAAAGCTTTCTGGCTTGTGAAGTCAGCCAGCTTGCAGGACCATATACCCAGCTACAGAGCATGAAAGGTCACTTGGGCCTACATTTGGACTTCTAGGTGTTAACTAATTTAGAGTTAAGGGATGATTCTGTGGTACCTAAGTAGAGTCATGCAGAAGAATTAAAAACATGCTGATTGGAGATAACACATTATTGTTACTGATGGTATGAATCTGAGAGTCAACGCATGCAGTGACTGAGGACTTCTCATTAGGAAACTACAGAGAGAAAGCATATATAGAGAAAAACATACAAAGTATTTAATGTGTACAGACAGGAGTATTAAACTCAACAGAGAAACTGAATAATTGCAGCCAGAATTTGAATTTAAAAAAAAAAAAAGAATAAACATTATCAAAGAAGGTTTAAAAAAAGTGTGGTTGATAAGTACAAAGCTTAAAACGTTAAGTACAGTGGGAATTGAAGGTTTTGGGGTTCATAGTTCAATGAGGAGAGAGTGAGAAGAGAATAGAGTTTGAACAATTTATTCAAGGTTTGTAGCTATGAAGCAGAAGCCTAGGAGGGTGCAAAATGAGCTTTCTTGGGGGTTTTGTTGTTCTTAAGTGTGTGTGTGTGTGTTATGTGTGTGTTATTTGTTTGGTTTTAAATATGGAAAAAACACAGCTATTTAAAAGCTGACATGGTTGTTGTGACAAGGAAGAGAGAATTTGATAATATTAAGTTCCCAAGATGGCTATGGCCAGAAGTAGGAAGGGACTGCCTTCATCAAGAAATCAGTTCATTTCTATACTCCAAGAAAGGGATAAGATGAAGGTAGGAAACAGAACTGTATTTATTCTGATGGAAGTTGCAGTGGTTTGGACTCATGCTTTGTTTGGCTTTGAGAAATGAAGACAAGCTTTTCAGGAGACATTCAGCCACAGTTGCCTACATCGAAAACAGAATGTTTTAAGGCTTATTTGCAGCAATGAACATGAGAGCACTTGAGGTTGGAAGCTATTATTTATAATAATTGGTTTCAGATGGATATAGCCCTGTGCATTTGGATATTTTCACATTCCTTTCGGTTTTGAGGTTGTGAGCCTAGTCTTTAATAGCTGAAGCCATCTCTCCAGACCTCCTTACATTCTTTATAAGAACCGAAAATTTGCCCCCTTTTCACTTCATAGTCATATTTTTAAATCCTCCATCAGATGGTCTACAAACTTTATTACCTAGAGGTAATATGATAATGAGAAGCACTTGTAAGATAATCTACTCTCCTGGAAACCATTTGCTTGCATGAAGTAAACAGGAGTTCTTTATTCGTAGTATGAAGGCAAGCTGTTGTGAGCATGGAAAAATAATGATGCCATGTACATGCCCAAGAGGGATCCCAATGCAGCAGTTCTGAGCTTGTCCAAACTCTCATCACTTACCTATATGACAGCTCACAGGGACCGATAGCTTTATTCTGAGGTCCTCCATGTTACAGCCTTTCCTCTCTTTAGAATCAATATGCTTGTGGTTTTTGTTATTACTGTTTTTTCCATTTGTTTTCATCTGGGGAGCATATTCAGCTAATTTCTTTTTCTATTGCACTTAAAAAAAATTGACAATTTCATACATGACTACTGTATTTTCACCATTTCTAGTTCTTTTTTTCTCCTCCAACTCTTTCTGTGTTGCCCCATTTCTTCTCAAATTAATAACATTTTAAAAATTACTATTGTTACACACACAAACACAGAAAGAGAGGAGAGAGAGAGAGAACGAGAAAGAGAGAGAGAGAGATCCCATTTAATGTTGCCTCCTATGTCTAAGTCTGGATGACTTCATTATGTGCAATGAGAAAAATGCATTTGTCATTTTGGTTTTCCGGGTTTTTTTTTTTTCCAAGACAGGTTTTCTCTATATAGTTTTGGCTGTCTGAAACTGACTCTGTAGACTAGGCTGGCCTCAAACTCAGAAATCTGACTGCCTTTGTCTCTGGAGCACTGGGATTAAAGGTGTGCACCACCACCCATCTGTCACACAGAGAAACCTTGTCTCAAAAAAAAAAAAAAAAAAAGAACGAAGAAACAAAAACAAACAAAAAACAAAAAGCAAGCAAACAAAAATAATAAAAGTTACGTTTATTATGATATGCCATTGTTCAAAGCTACAGCCACCTTTCCATGTTATCTACTTAACCTACCTCTTTTTTTTTTTTCTTTTTCTTGAGCATTTATCAGGTACTAAACGCTAGTACTAGGCATGGAGAGAAATGCCATCGGCAACATTAAATACTGTTTATATTTTGTCACTCACAGCATCATATGTAAGGGTAACATAGTGGTTAATAATCCAGATTCTCTTAATGTCATGCTGGGGCAAGAAGCACACCACAGAAGGGAATGATGTCATCTGAGCATCCAGAAGTCTTTCCTAGGGGTGTGTCGCATGGTGTAACATAACTCGAATGCAATGATATCCAGAAAACTGGTAGAGACATCAGCAGAGAACAGGGAGCACAAGAGACCAAGCGCCGGGTACCACGGAACTTTGATGAAACTGGAAGTGTCACTGTGCACTGCACGAATAAAACAAAATTGCGTGCTTTTCATGCCGTCTCTGTTGAGAAGACTTGCCTTTAAAAATCAACCAGGAGGATTACAGCAGAGAAGAAAACAAAAGGTCTTAAACTTTATTTTTGGTTGTGAGCCTAGCCTTTGGTTGAGCCATCTTTCCCGCCCAAACTTAAACTGTAAAGCAAGCTCTGGGGACAGCGTATTAGAAGGTAGGAGCGGGGGACAAGTGACCAAGGAGTTTCTGTTAATTTAAGCAAAGGCTCAAATGCTTAGAAATGCCAAACTCCTTTGAAATATGTTGCTTCTGCTTGACTAATAGTATAAGACTGTGGAGTGTCTGACGTGCCTACTGGAGAAAGCACAAAATGAGCAGTCGGGCAGAAGCAAACATATTTGTCTCCGTCAGTTACCCTCATTTCCATTCACATCATGTATATGTGCTTTTTCAGAGCACTTCACTATTAAAGAAAGAGGAAACAAACCAAGACCCAATGGCATATCTATATTGAGAGTACAATGGTTCCCACACCTGCCAGTCACTGCAAACTAATTCTTCCAAAAACAATTTGGAGGGTTTAGGGTGTGGCTCAGTTGTAATGTGATTGTCTGGTTTACTTCAGGCCTCAAATTCAATCCACAACACAAACCAAAACCTATTAAAAACAAAACAAAAAAAAAAACTTGTCCTTGCCTCTATTCATGAATCACAAAGCTATGATTCTGTCAGAATAAAGACGGGAAGTTTAGCAAAGAAGAGAATTTCTGCAGTGCAATTTAAAACGTTACTACAAAGGCACTACTCACTCCTCTGTTCTCTGCTGATCACTATCTCCTTTTCCTCCATTTTCCTCTTTGTGTTGTCTCATTTTTGCTTGTCTTCTTGCTGTTTATCTTTTTCCAGGCACTTTCCTTGAGCCAAGGTTGTGTATGGTTGGCTCAGGTACCTATGTATCTGTACCTGAGCCAGCCATACACACAATACCTCAAACCTATATATGAATCTATTTACACCTATCTATTATCTATCTGTCATCTATTTATCACACACCTATTTATATGTTGTGTTTTGACATCTCAAGAATCATCTATCATCTATCTATCTATCTATCTATCTATCTATCTATCTATCTATCATCTATTTGTATAGTCTCCTACCTATCTGTTGTGTTTTGGCATCTCAAGAATCATCAAGATCTTTCTTACATGATGATCATTAATACATCTTAAAATCATGTTTCATGTCCTACGAAACATTATCAAATACAAAAGCATTGATGGAAAAACTTTCTGTACAGGCCTCACTCTCCGAGTTCAGTCCTTGCAGCCCACAGCAGAAGAAGAAAAATGACCCAGGGCATTTTCTTCCGACCTTCACTATGAATTATTGACCTGCACTCAAAAGTACACATTAGAAACACACACGCACACACAATAATAAATAATTTAAGACAATACAATTTCTTTGTGATTTATAAACATTGATAATGAATTATTAACAGGATATATTTTGTGTTTACTCTTTGTTTCTATGTGAATCATTTGTTTTATCATTAATTCATATTATATAGAGTTCTGATAAAAATTATATAAGAAGATATATTTAAATAAATTTACATCAATAGTTCCTCAGGTGGCACAGTCACATTGATATTGGATTAAATGCCCTATTTTAATTATTTCTTTATTTTGTTCTGTCCACTTCCTAATCTACAGAGTTGAAAGTCTTGGCCCTGTACACAGACATAGGCATGTATTGGGAGAAATGCAGTTGGACAGTTCCCTAAAGTTTTCCAAATGATTCGTGTATGACAGTATTAGAAGCTGGATTATGGTAATTTTTCACTCCCTAAAACTGACTATAATATTTAACTGCTGTGAAATGAAACTATAAATTATAATCTAAGTGGTGAAGAAAGAAAAACTGTCAAAACACATTCGAAATTGTTAAAAATATAAGTAGATGTGTCTGACTTAGCTCGATTTAAACCTCTTAAAACATCTTTACTTTTAGAGAAGGAAAAAAAAAGAGCTTGAATTTCAAAGTCTAAATAGAATGAGAAAAGATAAATTAGGCATTAACTTAACCAGTCTCTCAGTCACCAACTTTAGCAATCTCTCTGCCATTCGTTATCTTGATTATTTATCCAAATCCTCTAATTAAAGTATATATAATTTTGACAGGAAGAAAGACATTTTCCAGGAAGAATACATTTTACAGGTAGAGGAAAGTAAACTGATGGAGGTTCAATAAATAACTGCTTTATTAGAAAACTGTAATTAACAGTGATAATAGCAAGATATAAATCAAATGATAAAATAAAGTGATTTTTCTTTCTGCTAGGCTATAAAGATGTTTTTAAGGGCACATTAATACCATTCTACTTTTTAATGCAAGTTTGGGCACCAGCCCAGGTGCCATTTCTAAACATGGCAAGCACTTAACAGGCCCTCCTGCAGAAATCCATCAGGAGCATCGCTGGAGGGGAGCTGTGCATTCCAGCGGAAGCAATGAGCAGTCACTAGCAGCTTGTAACCTCTAGGGCTGCTTCTACATCAGAGAAAGGAGGGTGTTCACTACACTGCTCGGGAAAATTAATTTCATGTCAAAGAACCATATTTGCAAATTTAAGCCTTGGAGTTGAAATGGCAATTGATCAAGCTTTCCACTTGAAAATTAGACTTCCCAGTCAAGATGGCAGAGGGGAAGGTGTTGAAATACCCCATCTTGTGTGCATTTTTTCATCTCTTTCTGTGTATGTGGCACTACAGATGATCATTAGCTTTCTGTGTGTGTGTGTGTGTGTGTATGTGTGTGTGTGTGCTATCTCTCTGTCATTTTCTTTGTATATAATTACCTTCTTCTCCACCTATTTTCTTAAAGGTCACAACAACAAAGTGTAGAGTCTAGGTATGGATTTGCCTGACATAAAGAAAGAACATATGACAATGAACTGGGGATTGTTACCTAGAAAATCCATGGGGACATAGAGCCTCAGCACCTGTATGGAATGTATGGAATGGGGAGCCAAGTTTCCAAGCCCGCCATGATGTGAGCATGGACCTGAGATGAAGACAGAAGATATGATACCTTAAAATTGGCAAAGAAAATATTAATGAGAAAGTGAATAATTAACAAAAACACAACGATAGCAGTGCATGCCTGCAGAGCCAGAACCACACAATAGCTAAAGCAAAATTATAGACTGGCAGAGTTACAGGGACAAAGTTTCCCAGTCTACAGTTCTGCTGCAGTAGGTCAACTGACTAATTAACAAAGTGATAGATTAATTAGACAAAAAAGTTTTAAAATAGTCAAACTTTATTAACAGTTTTTAGCCAAGACATATTTTAGAGAATGATTTACCCAAGGAGCAGAAAATGTATAGCTTGCGAGAATTTTAGACATTCATAAAAATTAAGGGTTAGTTTGGCTAAAATTCCTAAGCAGTCTGCAGTTTTCTCAGAGTTCAGTGCCTGCCTCACAAGCGTGAGGACCCGAACTCCATTCCTGGAAGCTATGTGGAAATGCCAGGCACGGTAGTCCCTGTTTGTAATCTGAGTGGTAGAAAAGTGAAAGTCCTCTGCAGCTCCCTTGCAGCCTATCTTGATTCATGACCTCCTGACCAGTAAAAAACCCTGTCTCAAAGAATGTCAACAAGATTCCTCAGGATGACACTTGACACTGTCCTCTGGCTACCAATATATGCATCTGCACCCATGCACATGATGTGTATATTCATAAACTCATGAACACACACACAGAGACTAAAAGAGGAATTGGTCTGTAAGTCTCTAATCAAAAAAGTTCAACCAGAAATCAATAACTGAAGATATCTAATCATACCCAGTAATTTTGGAAATAAAATATTACCTTATTAAGTAATATTCTACTAAGTAAATTACAGTGGAGGCTTTTAAAGTATTTAGAAATCATAGACCAAAAAGGCACTTTGTGCCCTAACTGGTAGTTCCAAATCAATATTTGGATAGAAATGAATAATTTCATATCCAGTAAGCAAAATGAAAGTTGTAGTATTCATCTTAAACAGCTACAGATGTGGAGAGACTGCTAATGAGTTCAAGGCTGGCCTTAGCTATGTAGTGAGTTCTAGGCCAACTGTGCTACAGAATGAGGCTGGATTTTAGAAAAAGCCTCAGGCATAGTAAACAAAAGAGGAAGAAATTAATAGTAAAAACAAAAATGAGTAAAATTGAAAGTGTAAAACTAAAAAAATGAAAATAAAAATGACAAATGTGGGTTAATAGAACTATGACTTAATTTACTGAAAGGGGAAAAAAGGCATTCTTGTAAGGATGGGACCTTCAAGAGAACAAAATAGTGCTGGATTGATAAAATGACAAGGAACATTAAGACATCATATAAGAGCACAACACATAATTATGGACTTATAAATTTTGAAACCATTAATGAAATAATTTTCTTTTAAAATTAAATAAATCAAGCCATGAAGAAGGTATGTGTTCATGAGCCTATAAACCAAGTGTTTGAATGGTAGTAGTGTATGTGTGGGTCAGCCTTCCACAGTGGGGATGGAGGAATACAAAGGCAGGACTGAGGAAAATGTGAACAAAACACAGATCCTCCTCCTGCAGTGCAAACACTTGGTGGGGCATGTGTAATACTATGATCCCCATGCAACAGATGGAAACTGAAGCATTTTTTGTACAAATACTCATCTCTTGTGTGTTGATCATGGTCATCTCTTGGAGATAATAGTTTTCTGCCCAGGAGCAGGAAACTCTCATCCACTCAGCAGCTGGTGACCTCTGCAGTGCATATGAACTGTGGTTAGAGCATTAATATTCCTCACCAATAGAAGAAACAAAACATTAGCAAGCCCCATCAAAAGGTGTGCTCTTTCCTCTTGAGGCTTCTCTGTCTCTCAGGACCCAAGAATACCTTTTCTTATTAAACACTAGACTCACTTTGGTCATTTAGAGGATGTGATTCATGAGTAAAGCAAAATATCTTGAGCTTCTAAGAAAAGAGGAGGAGATGATAGGCAGAAAGGATGCTACACACACACACACACACACACACACACACACACACAAAATGGGCAAGAGATGAGGAAACACTGTATGTTTTCATATGAATGAATGAATGACTGTGTTGGCTGAAGCAGAAAAACTGATTGTGCATGGCAAGACATTTCAGTGGACATTCCCACTGAAAGTTCTGATGGCATTTAGAAAACTGAATCCTTCAGTACCAACAAAAACAGATTTTAGAACAAAGTGCTGAGGCGACTAAGGAATAACAGAAGCATCTAGAAAATGAGAAACTCTCCTTGGACGGGTTGTGATGGGGAATGGAAAGAAAAAGATAAATATGGAGAGACAGTCATGCAGACTTCAAAACCGAAAGGTGTTTCAGAATATCACCCACTTCCCAGCCGTGCTCAGGGACCTGAAATGGAAAGGAGAAGTGTCTTATGACACAGGGTTAGTTAGTAGCTGTGACAAGAATAGATGTTGATAACTCGGCTCTAGGCGAGGACTATTTTTAAATTTAGAAGCACCTTCTTCCATGATACGCAAATGATTGAACTGTCGTTACACTTAGAATTTTCTTCCCCTTTCGGGTTGGAAGCTTAAGAAAGGAAGTACAAAGTAACTGCCAATCTTTTTTCTCACCCCATCATTAAAAAGCAACTTGATAACAGGCTATAAATCAAATCAGGACTAAAAGATGTCTTCTCTTCAGTTTTACTGATTGAGAAAATTAAACAGGTTTTGCTTGAGAAAATTGAGGTGCTTTTCAGCAGATAATGGGATTGACACTGAGTGTACTGGATCCCAGGTGACAATAGGATTTAGAAGTAAGCTTAGCCAGCATGGAGCTTGGGAGCCAAGGACCACAGGGACTTGATTTTCCATTGCTTATGTGTACAGAAGTTAGTCACATCTCCATTGATTTTGAATGTCATTTATGAAGTTACCTTATTTAGCCAGATCTTTTATCTTACTTCAAAGTATATGCTTAACAGTTAGGACTCGAGCTAGAGAGATGGCTTATTGGTTAAAAGCACTGGCTGCTCTTCCAGAGGACCCAGTTTCAATTTCCACACCCACATAGCAGCTCAGAACTGTCTGTAACTCCTGTTACAGGGGATCTGGCACCTTTACACGAATATACATATAGGCAAAACACCAATGCACATAAAATAAAAATAAATTTTAAAAAAAAGTTGACTCAATAGAAACTTCCTAGGTGCTTATCTTTGGACAGTTTGATTAATTTCTGAGATGCAATCGCTATGTAACACCTGCACCATATTTATAATTTTATAGTCAGGCAAAGTTATTTTTAAAAGGAACCTCACAGGGTACTGTTTGAAAGTCTGAAAAAAATATGCATAGATACATTATTTGGTTCCACAAGAAAAAGAGGTACAACCATTGTCTTTTTAAAATTAAGCTTAAATTATACAACCCTGTTCTTTAGAGAAGGTTAAGTATCTTAAAATGTTCAAGTTTGTCTGGATATCTGTTCTTTGTTATTACAGAGTGATATTTCTCTGAATTACTATGTATTTCATTTTCTTTTTAATCATTAGAGTTTATTTCATATGATACTGCTGGCTATGTTATATAATTGCTACTTATTTGCTCTTGTGCACATACACTCTTATTTCTATAAGTAAATATTTCATAAGTACATAGTTTGAGGGTAGAAAACAAAGAGTATGTAACTAGCAAATGCTGGCTTAATTATGTAAACTGAGGAGAATTAAAATGTAGGACAAACAAAACAGAGCTGCTTACCCATCTCAGGCACTTGTTTAACAGCTTATAACTCTACTGTTATCTATATTTTAAAGGAAAAGACACTAAAAGACTGACTCCTTTGCCAGTACTTACTGACAGAGCCTACAGGCAATCCCAGGCATTCATTCATTTCTTTTTGTTTGTTTTTAATTCATAGATTGGGGGAAAAATGATATAGCATATGAATGTGACAACTTGATGCTCACAAACTTTCCACCATTCTTCAGTGTGTTCCAAGAGTGTGCTTTTAACTTATAAAAATTAGAAATAGCGTTTTGTTTATTATTTGTGGGTATTGTGTGTGTGTGTGTTGTGTTGTGCTGTGCAGTCACATACATGCCCTTGTTCGAATGAGGGATTAGAAGATGACTTTCAGGAGTCAGTTTTCTCTTTTCATGATAGGATGACAGAATCAAATTCTGCTTTCAGGCTTGCATGAAAGGCTGTTACTTACCCATGGAGTCCTGGCATGCTTCTTTCCAACAGGATCTCACTGTGTACCCAAGGCTAGCCTCAAACTTCTAGCCTTTCTTCCTCTGCTACTCACATGCTATGATTTCCCATATGCGCTACCATGCCTGAAAGTTTTAGCATTTGATATGGAATTTCCTGCAAAGCTCATTGATATGAGCTTGCTAGTGTCTTCATGAACTCAAGAGTCTCAGACAAATAGGCCAGTAGGAAAATAATGCCCACTGACAGGTTATCAACAGCTGTAGAGTGTTTCAAAAAGAATTACATAGAATAATATTTCTGAACATATTCCACTGCCAAATAATTGACAGACAAATGAGGTTATTCCATTTAACAGTAATATTTATTCAATGCTCAATGTGAGCCATGGGTTGTACTGTGTGCTGGAGATTTCCCTAGAAAGCCAGATGGATATGGTATCTCTTCTCAGGGAGCACTGGTGGGTACATAGTGGCAGTGAATAAAATGTAAGTAAATAAAAAGATCTCTACAGTGTGTGACCTGATGGACTCCGTGCCGTGACTAGAGATGACAGGCCTGGTTTCAATTTAAGTGGTCAGAGACAGACAGTGGCACTGAATGGAACCTCAGCAGAGCTTTAATGAGAAAGAAAGAGGGATTCACACAAGCTGGCAGAAAACATAGAATGCCAAGACAAGTATGATGCGAGGTGAGAGAAAGAGGAGCCTGCCCTGGGAAGGGGTAGACTGCCAGTGTACCTGAAGCCCTCAGAGGAGGAGAACTAGGACCCGAAAATGGAGTGGCTAATTGTTATTAGCAGGTTATTTTATGAATGTAACTCAAAATTCCTGTCGTCTCTGCAATGGCACTTACAGTCTGCAGACAGCCACTGTTCTAAGCAAACGAGAAGACAAGTATGCCAAAAAAAAAGAAACCCAAAGATCGAAGAGATTCTTAGGGGAAAATACACAAATTCCAATCAGAACAAGACACTCAACGTCCCTTCTCAGCGGGGAAATGCAAATTAAAACTGGAAGAGATGACAGGCTTATAAACGTGGCTATAATTAGGAAGACTAACAATATTGCATCATTTGGATCTGGAATGGTCCCCAAAGGCCTGTGTGTTAAGAAATCGGGCTCCAGGATCTATCCCCGGTGCATAAGACAGCGTCTTGTGAGCCAGTTACTTAGGGAGGGACACCTTGCTCAGACATTTGATGCAGGGGGCTTTGAACCTATCTCAGCAGAATGTAGGAGGCTTTGCTGACTCCCCATGAGAGGCCTTACCTTTTCGGGGAGAGGTGATGAAAGGGGGACTGGTGGGGAGTGAGAGGAGGGATAAGAAGGGGAACTTTAAAAATTCTTAAATCGATAAAAGAAAGAAACTGGGTTCCAGGATTGCACTATTGGGAGACTGTGCAGTCTAAGAGGTAGCTTCCCATCAGTCGGAGAATGCCCTTGAAGAGGAAGTGAAGGGCCAGGATTTTTCCCCCTTTTAGTTCATGGCCGAGGGGTGAATGGTTTTGATCTACCATGTACTGACATGCTGTATCACCACTGGACCCAAAACAACGGGACAGATCAAACACAAACTGAAACCTTCAGACCTGTGCACCAGAGTAAACCTTCCCTCTGTGTAAGTTAGTTGCCTTGGGTGTGTGTTAGAGTAGTGTGACTCTTAACACAAAGGTCGGTGTTGAGTAGGCATGGGGCAACTAGAACTTGAATGTTGCTTTTGGGTGCAATTATTTTGGAAAATAATTTGTTGGTTTCTTTTTCTTTTGTTGTTGATCTGGTCTATTCCCTGCAACCCGATGATGGAATTATAACCTCATAATTTACTATCCTCATAACAGAATCTGCTGAGATCTGCATTCCTTGGCTCTTGCTCAGTTTAAAGTCTTTTCCCAATTTAAAGTGCTCACATCTCTTCTCAGCCAGCATCCCTTTGATCTGCAGCTGGACTCTGCTTGCTTAAACCTCAGTGCAGCCTTCATAGCATTACCTTGTTGGTGGATTCTGTCTCAACACGGCTCTCCCTGCGCAGACAGAGAACACTTGCCCTTTGATATGATGTTGCATTGTGGAGTTGATGCTCATGTATTTCTTAGAAAAAGTCTGGTAGGTTTTAGAAACACTCCTCATTTCTGGGAGTGCCATAAGCTCATAAAACTTTTCATTTATTTACTTTTACCAGGGTCTCATCATGTTGCTGTGGCTAGCCTAGGACTTGCATGCCCTAGATCAGGCTGGCCTCTAACTCATATAAATCTGCAGGCCTTTGTCTTCCAAGTGCAGGGATGATAGATTTGAGTCATCACTCCTGGCAATTTCACTGCTTCTTATAAGGCTAATCGTACACTTAAAATAATGATACAACAAATCCACTTATAGACACAACCTAAAACTTATGAACATGCATGTTCATAGAAAAACCTGCACACAAATGTTCACAGCAGCATTGGTAATGCATCATGATTCAGTACTGTAATATACAATGGTATATTACACAGTCAGAGAAAGGACCAAGCTAGTTATATATCCTATTGTAACAAGGTAAGCTCAGCATTATGTCTAAGGAGTCTAAAGATGCACGCATGTGTGGTATGTGATTTCTATACTGTTTATATAGATATCTAGAATGGAGAAAATGGCCCTACAGTGACAGAAGATGAAAGCTGGCAAGGCCAGTTCTTACCTGGGGCTAAGAGCAGCAGAGTATCTGGAGTGTGATGCTAATACACCAAATAGTCTCAATCATGAGGGGCAGTCATGTGAGTGTAGGCATCCTTCAGGACTCACTGAACTGCACACTTATAAGAGGTCCTACTGCATGTAAATTATGCTTCCATAAAATTTATGTGCATGAAGAACTACTGAATATATTTGATTTTTTTTTTGCCTAATATGTGCTGCCACTTTTTTCCAAAGTGCAATACATGAAATAACATTTTCCCATAATTGTTTAAAAATGTAAAAGGTTGATATTTCACTATTTCTTTAAACAGTTCTGACTGGGGCAGGGGCATTGTTTGTTTTATTCTTTAATTAGTTTATTTTATATCTTTATTTACTTTAAGTGAATGAATGTTTTGCCTTGCTTGTATGTCTGTATATCTCAAGTGTGCCTGGCCCCTTTGGAGGTCAGAAATGGGCATCAGATTCCAAACCATTGTATGGGTGCTGGGAATTGAACTCAGGTCCTCTACTAAAGCAGACAGTTCTCTTACTGCTGAGTTATCTCCCCAGCCCCTGTCTTTTGGTTTCTTTTAAATGGGGTATTTTGTGTATGTCAGATTGGCCTAAAACTCAATCTGTAGCCAAGGATGGCATGTACTAGAGACCTGTTTTTGTGGTACTAAGGATTGAACACAGGGCTTTAATCACACTAGGCAAGCATTCTGCCAACTGAGTGATGGGACACAGAAATGAGAAACTTGAGATCTTCTGAACTAGAGTAATTTACCAACATTAAAGAGATTGTGGCCTCATAGATTAAAAAAAAAATTTGCAGTGTTACTGTGGTGTTCGTGTGTGTCTGAACAAGGGTATATGAGTATATCTGTGTCCATGAGCCAAAAGTCAACCTCCAATATAAGTCTTCAGGAGTCATTTACCATGGTTTGTGGGACAGTCCTGGATCTTGCCAAATAGAAAAGACTGCTTATGAACATCATAGGCTATAAAAATCACACCACCGTATGGCCTGTCAGGGTAGGCCTGGCATGTGAGCTACTGGTTCCCTGCAGACAGTGAATGAGGGCTGTGTTGGAGCCCAGATGGCACCTGGAAGAGACTGAGACAGCCAGCAGTGTGAGCTAGCGAGACACCAGAGTGGCCGTGCTAGTGGAACACTCCAAGAGCAAGCTCAGAAGCTGAGAGACAGGTGCAAACATGGGACACTGGGCAGGTGCATGACACCCACACTCTGGAAACTAATCAGGGTTTGTCACTGTGGATGGCTTGCTTGTTCAACTTTGGAGGAGGTGTGTTGATAGCAGATGAGAAAGAAAAATTTCCCCTTGTGAACTATTTTGAGGAGTTTTATCTTCTAATCTATATGTGATAGTAATTGTACATTTATCCAGAAAAATACGCAAGTATTCCTTATAAAAGTAGGAATTTGATTTCTTTTAAGTGCATTATTGTGCTTCTTTCTTTTTTTCTTTTTGGGCTTTTGAAGGGGTTGGTTATTTTGTGTTTGTTTTGGGTTTCAGTTTTAGGTTTTTTGTTTGTTTTTGAGACAGAGTTTCTCTGCAATAGCTTTAGCTGCCTTGAAACTCACTTTGTAGACCAGACTGACCTCAGACTCAGAGATACATTTGTCTGGCCTCCTAAGTACTAGGATTAAAGTTATACACCACTACCACCTAGCACTCTAAACATTTTTATGATTAATCTCTATGTGATACTTTATCAAAATATAACACAGTAGGATTTAGAATCCACATCTGTAAGGATCAGTATGCGGGATCTGGTTTGGCTACATTTGTAACTCAACCTTTAACAGAAAGTGGAAGTAAAAAAGTTACTTTGTAATTACAATTACAATGTACCACTATTTTTATTGTACAGTATCTAAATAAAGTCATATACCATCTTTTTTCCTTTTTTATTATGAATAAAGTCTCATTTTTAAAAATTTTTTTAAAACCATGTGTTCCTTTCTTCAAACTCCCTACCCCTCCCACCCCTCCCAGTCACTCGCTCTTTTCCTTATCTTCTCTCCAACAAGCTCAGCAGGAGTACTGCTGAGTCGTACTCCATTGTCTAAATGAACCACACTTTGTTAATCCATTCTTCAGTTGAGGGGCATCTAGGTTGTTTCCAGGTCCTTGCTATTACAAATAATGCTGCTATGAACATAGTTGATCTAATGCCTTTGGAGTGTAAATGTGCATCTTTAGGGTATATATATGCCCAGTAGTGGTATTGCTAGATCCTTGGGGAGATTGATTCTCAGTTTTCTGAGAAACAGACAAACTGCATTACAGAGGGGCTGAACAAGCTTACACTCCCACCAACAATGAAGGAGTGTTCCCCTTGCTCTGCAACCTCTCTAGCATAGGCTGTCATCAGTGTCTTTTATCTTAGCCAATCTGACAGGTGTAAAGTGCTATCTCAAAGTTGTTTTTATTTGCATTTCTCTGATAGCTAAAGATGTTGAGCACTTTTTCAAGGGTCTTTCAGCCATTTGTAAATCTTCTGCTGAGAATTCCCTTTTTAGCTCTGAGCCCCACTTTTTGATTGGGTTATTCAGTTTTGGGATCTAGTTTCTTGAGTTTTCTATGTATTTTAGAAATCAGTCCTCTGTCACTTGTAGGGTTGGTGAAAATCATTTCCCATTCTGTAGGCTGACATTTCTTTTTTAATTGACTGTGTCCTTGGCTTTACAGAAGCATCTCAGTTTCTGGAGGTCCCATTTATTGATTGTTGTTTTTAGTGTCTGTGTCACTGGTGTTATATTTAAGAAGTGGTCACGTGTGCCAGTGCATTAGAGCATATTTCCCACTTTCTTTTCTATCAAGTTCTGTGTGGCTGGGTTTACGTTGAGGTCTTTGATCCACTTGGATTTGAGTTTTGTACAGGGTGATAGGCTTAGATCTATTTGCATTTTTCTACACACTACCAACCAGTTATGCCAACACCATTTGTTAAACATACTATCTCTTTTTTTTTTTGATTTTTCTTTTTTTCTTCTTCTTTATTTATTTTGTAATTATCAAGAAAAACAGTAAAATGAATTTAAAATGCTGATAAGTTAACAATAACTATAAAGAAGATAAAAATTATAAGCATGACTTATCAAGGGTGATAATGCAAATAAGATTGCTACACATATATTTACTTTGTGTTCAGCTTTCCTTCTGAATTTTTTTTTCCATCCCTGTATATCCTTATTCAAGGTCCCTTCCCCCTCCCGCCACATCAGGTAATTTTTTCTTCTCTACAACTCCCCATTCCCTTCCTGGGCAGGAAGCAGACAGTCCTATGGTCCCACTGACCCAATAATGCTTACATCAGTCTCCACTCCTGGCAAATCCAGTTTTGACGCCCCTCCCTCAAGAGTGAGTCAGGTGTTCCTATAGTTGGAGTTGGATCCGAAGGGTCAGGAGAAGCTTCCTAGCTTCAGGAGATCCCACTTATTGATTGTTGGTCTTAGTGTCTGTGCCACTGGTGTTATATTTAGGAAGTGGTCGCCTGTGCCAATTTGTAGAAGTGTATTTCCCACTTTCTTTTCTATCAAGTTCAAAGTGACTGGGTTTAAGTTGAGGTCTTTGATCCACTTGGATCTGAGTTTGTGCAGGGTGACAGGCTCGGATCTATTTGCATTTTTCTACACACTTACATCCAGCTATGCTATCACCATTTGTTAAATATACTATCTTTTTTCCATTGAATGTTTTGGGCCTCTTTGTCAAAGATCAGGTGTTCATAGCTTTTTGGGCTAATATTGGGATCTTCAATTCAATTCCATTGATCCACAAGTCTGTTTTTATGCCAGTACCAGGCTGTTTTAATTACTGTAGCTCTATAGTATAACTTGAAGTCAGGGATGGTGATGGCTCCTAAAGTTCTTTTGTTGAGCAAAATTGTTTAGGCAATTCTGGATTTCCTGTTATTCCAAATGAAATTAGGTATTATTCTTTCAAAGTCTGTAAAAAATTGTGATGGGATTTTTATTGGAAGTGCATTGAGTCTGTAGATTGCTTTTGGTAGGATTGCCATTTTTACTATGTTGATCCTCCCTGCTCAGGAACATGGGAGATCATTTTATTTTCTGATATCCTTTTCAATTTCTTTCTTCAGTGATTTAAAGTTTTTGTCAAATAAATCTGTTACTTCTTTGGTTATACTTGCTCCAAGGTATTTAATCCTATTTGCAGCTATTATTAAAGGGTGATGTTTCCCTTATTTCTTTTTTTAAAAGATTTTTTAATTTATTATGCCTCCACTATGCCTGTGTGCAAGAAGGCACTAGATGTCAAGACAGATGGTTGTGAGCCACCATGTAGTTGATGGGGATTGAACTCAGGACCTCTGAAAGATCAGTTGGTGCTTTTAAACTCTGAGCCATCTCTCCAGCTCACTCTTATTTCTTATTCAGCCCTTTTATATTTAGTGTATAGGAAGGCTACTGATTTCTTTGAGTTAATCTTGTATCCTGCTACATTGCTGAAGGTGTTTATCAGCTGTAGGAGTTCCCTGGTAGAATTCTGTGGGTCACTTATGTATACAATCATATCATCTGCAAATGGAGATAATTTCACTTTTTCTTTTCCAGTTTGTATCCCCTTAATCTCCTTTAATTCTCTTATTGCTTTAGCTAAAACTTCAAGCACTATATTGAATAGATAAGGAGAGAAAGGATATCTTGTCTAGTTCCTGGTTTTAGTGGGATTGTTTGAGTATTTCTTCATTTAGTTTAATGTTGGCTGTCAGCTTCTTCTGAATCGCCTTTATTATATTTAGATAATTTCCCTGTATTCCTGATCTCTCCAGGACTTTTATCATGAAGGAGTGTTGGATTTTGTCGAAGGCTTTTTCAGCATCTAAGGATATGATTATGTGTTTTTTCCCTTCAGTTTGTTTATATGATGGATGACATTTATGGTTTTTCGTATGTTGAATCATCCCTGCATTTCTGGGATGAAGCCTACTTGATCATGGTGGATGATATTTTTTATATGTTGCTGTATATGGTTTGCGAGAATTTTGTGGAGAATTTTTGCATTAATATTCATGAGGGCAATTGGTCTGTAATTCTTTGTTGTGTCTTTTAGTGGCTTGGGTATTAGGGTAATTGTGCTTCATAAAGAGAGTTTGGCAATATTCCTTCAGTTTCTACTGTGTGAATCAGTTTGAGGAGTATTGGTATTAGCTCTTCTTTGAATGTCTGATAGAATTCCACACTGAAACCATCTGGACCTGGGCTTTTTTTATTTGGGAGACTCTGACAGCTTCAATTTCCTTTAGGGTTATAGGTTTGTTTAGGTAATTAATCTGACCTTGATTTAATTTTAGTAAATGGTACCTGTCCAAAAAGCTGTCCATTTCTTCTAGGTTTTTCATTTTTGTGGAATGTAGATTTTCAAAGTATGACCTGATAATTCTCTGGATTTCATGGGGTTCTGTTGTTATGTCCCCCTTTGCATTTCTGATTTTGTTGATTTGGATACTTTCTCTCTGCTGTTTGGTTAGTTTGGATAAGGGTTTATCTATCTTGTTGACTTTCTCAAAGAACCAACTCTTTAATTCATTGATTCTTTGTATTGTTCTTTTTGTTTCAATTTTATTGATTTTTGTTCTAAGTTTGATTATTTCCTGCCATCTACTCCTTCTAGGTGAGTTTGCTTCTATATGTTCTAAGATTTTCAGCTGGCTGTTAGTTCTCTAGTGTGGGATTTCACTAGGTTTTTATATAGGCATCTAGCACTATGAATTTTCCTCTTAAGACTGCTTTCATTGTGCCCCATAAGTGGGTATGTTTTGGATTCATTTTCATTAATCTCTAGCAAGTATTTGATTTCTTTCTTAATTTCTTCCTTGACCCAGATGTGATTCAGTTGAGTGATGGTATAGTTTCCACGAGTTGGTAGGCTTTCTGTAATTTCTGATGTTGTTGAACTCAGACCATGGTGGTCTCATATGATACAAGGGATTATTTCCATTTTATTTGTATCTACTGATATTTGCTTTATGACCAACTATGTGGTCAGTTTTAGAGAAAGTTCCATGTGGTGCTAAGAAACAAGTATATTCCTTTGCATTTGGGTGGAAACTTTTATAAATATCTATTAAATCCATTTGCATCATAACCTCTGTTAGACTGCTTATCTCTTTGTTGAGTCTCTGTCTGGTTGACCTATCCAAGGGTGAAAGTGGGGTATTGAAGTCTCCCACTACTAGGGTGTGAGAACTGATGTGTTATTTGAGCTTTAGTAGTATTATTTTTTTTGCATTGATAGGTACCTTTATGTTAGGGGTATGAATATTCAGGATTGAAATCTCATCTTGGTGAATTTTTCCTAAGATGAATAGGTAATGTCTATCCTGGTCTCTTTTAACTGATTTTAATCTGAAGTCTACTTTATTATATATAAGGATAGCAAAACCAGCTTGTTTCTTACAACTATTTGATTGGAAAATCTTTTCCCAACCCTTTACTCTCAGCCTGTGTCTGTCTTTGTGGTTGAGGTGTGTTTCTTGTATGCAGCAGAAGGATGGCTTCTGTTTTTGTATCCATTGTGTTAGTGTGTGTCTTTCTATAGATGAACTGAATCCATTGATATTAAGGGATATTAGTGACCACTGATTGATATTTCTTGTTATTTTTGGTGGTAGTGTGCATGTATTTCCTTTCTTTGGGTTTTTCTTCTGTGGGATTATCAATTGTTTGTGGTTTCATGGGTGCATCTGGGTCCTTCGGTTGGAGTGTTCCCTCTAATGCTTTCTGAAGGGCTGGACTTGTAGACAGGTATTGTTTAGGTCTGACTTTGTCATGAAATATCTTGTTTACTCCATCTATGGTGATTGATAGTTTTGCTGAGTATAGTAGCTTAGGCTGGCAGCAATGCTCTTTTAGTGTCTGTATAACTTCTGACCAGGACCTTCTTGCTTTCATTTTTTCCATTAAATAGTCGGGTGGTATTCTAATGGGTCTGCCTTATAGGTAAGTTGGCCATTTTCTCTTGCAGCTCTTAAAATTTTTTCTTTTTTCTGTATGTTTTATGGCTTGATTAGTATGTGGCAAGTGGACTTTTTTGGGAGGTCATATCTATTTGGTGTCCTATAAGCTTCTTGCATCTTTATAGGCATTTCCTTCTTTAGGTTTGGAAAGTTTTCTTCTGTGATTTTATTGAATACATTATCTATGCCTTTGAGCTGGTATTCTTCTCCTTCTATTTCTATTATTCTCAGGTTAGGTCTTTTCAGAGTGTCCCAAATATTTTGAACGTTTTGTGTTATGGCTTTTTTGTTTTTAGTATTTTCCTTGACTGATGTATCTATTTCCACTATTGAGTCTTCCACTCCAGAGATTCTCTCTTCCAACACTTGGATTCTGTTGGTTATGCTTTTATCTGTAGGTCCAGCTCTTTTCTTCAGATTTTCTATTTCTACCTCTGTCTCAATTTGTGCCTTTTTTTATTGCTTCTATTTCAATTTTTAGTTCCTGTAATGTTTCTTTCATTTTTTGGGTTTTTTTTCTTGGTTTTCTTTGTTTTCTTTCATGGATTTGTTCATCTCTCCCAATTTTTTGTTTGTATTTTCCTTAAGTGAATTTTTTTTATATCCTCTTTTAAGGCTTCTATAATCTTTTTTAAATATTTATTTATTTATTATGTATACAGTGTACAGAAGAGGGTACCAGATGTCATCATAGATGGTTGTGAGCCACCATGTGGATGCTGGGAATTGAACTCAGGGCCTCTGGAAGAACAGTCAGTGCTCTTAACCTCTGAGCCATCTCCCCAGCCCCCTTCTATAATCTTTATAAAGATGTTTTTGCTGTTGTTTCCTTCTGTTTCCCCTTCATTGCTCTTTTCAGGTCTTGTAGTTGTAGAACCACCAGTTTCCTCTGGTGTTGCCTTGTTGTTCTTTCTTTCTTTCTTTATCTTTATTTATTCTTAATTTCTTTTTTGACCCAGAGGTGATTCAGCTGAGTGATGCATAGTTTCCATGAGTTGGTAGGCTTTCTTTGATTTTTGATGTTGTTGAACTCTAACTTTAGGCCATGGTGGTCCGATATGCTACAAGGCATTATTTTCATTTTTTTTGTATTTGTTAACATTTGCTTTATGACCAATTATGTGGTCAGTTTTAGAGAAAGTTCCATGAGGAACTGAGAAATAAATATTTACCTTAAGGATTAATTACAGATGGAATTTTTATAGATTTAATAATCATTGAAATATTAATATTTAAAAATGGGGCAGGTTCTCTCACACTCATTCTCTCTCTCAAAAAAAAAGTAAAGTAAAAACTGGAGATTGAAACAGACAAACAAAACCAAGAGATTCAAAAAGCACCAAAGCAAAATGAAACAATAAGCCTACAAATAAATCACATGGGCTCCATTCCTTCCAGAGGAACACCTAACAACTGAAAAAAAGAAACAAAGACAATTGCCAAATGTAAATGAGGGTGAAAACTGTAGCCATTAAGAATGATCGTAGAAAAGAGGGAGAGACATTATTTTGTACTTATTTAATTTAGGATTAGTCCATAAACTCAATCTGGCTCAAAACAATCATTGAAAAATATATTCTTTCCTGTAAAATTTATATAAAATAAAATTTTGGTATCCATGTGTTTAAAAAAAAACAAGTAGGTTACTAAGAAATTCTAACCCTATTTGTGGGTGATTTCTATGTGTCAGGAAAACCCTCAGGAACCCCACCAAAAAGTGAACTCTTGTCCACCAGAACTAGAAGATAAGAACTGATGAAGGCATCACATACTGTGGTTTTAATATGTAGTAATTTTTGCTGGAATTTAGTTAGAAACTTCCTCCTTGCTTAGTGGCTTTGAAAGTGCTGGTACATGCTATGCAGGATTTTGATAGAGAAAAGACCTTTTATTCAACTGTGAATTTTACAAACTACAGAACCAACATGCCAAGTGAGATATACCCAGCTGTGCCATACTGGTATGACTGTTATGGTGGTAACCAATCACCTTATGGTTGAATTTGTGGCCTGCTCTATTGTAGCTGATATCAGGAATTGATGTCTTGTTCTGTAAGCCTGGTTAGCAATCTATGCAGGGGGAGGTTATAGGCACAAAAGTACAACTAAACTGACATATATCTAACTGCCTTCTAAATGTTTATACTCACAGATAAAAGATGCTCTTAGTCTTAATGAGAGAACCTTTTCTTTATAGTGAATGGAAGTAAATGTGTAGACTCATGGCTGCCCACAATGCTGATAATAAATGATAGTTGAGGGCTCATGTCTAAATAAGTTATTTACACTATTGTAAAAACACTATAAAAAGAATAAAAGGGTGTGTGATTATGTATAAGACAGGAAATAAGGTAAAGGACTGATAAATGTCAACCTCTAGGTTATACACAGCTATTGCAATCATAAGCTCATAATAACTACAGATATTGTGTTGGGTCCACATAAGACCCTACTTGCAATAAATCAGGAATAGAGGGGAGAAGACTTTATGGGACCCACACTTGGTGACCGTCCATTGGCTTTTGATGGATCTCAGATAGAGAGAGTCTGTGTCTTTAGTTGTATACCTACTGTTGAGCCCACCAGGCTTCAGTGGACAGCCTCAACTTCATGGTCATACAGATGTCCTGGTTAAACCAAGTGGGTCACACAAGAAAATAAATAGACAGCAGAAAAAACATATGAAGAGAAGAGAGGAGATAGACACGGGTGGTGAGAGATTGAAAAGGGTGAGAGAGGTCAGTAGTACTATGAACTTGTAGGAAACTGTTAAGAGAACAAATTTTAGTGATTAAAAAAAGATTTTTTTTTTCATTTTAGTGTTTGAGACAGGACCTTATGTCACCCAGGCTGGTTCAAACTAGCTAAGGACAATCTGATCCTCCTGCCTGTACTTCTATGTATCACAAGAGGTACACCCAAGCTTACTTAGTGCTGGGGATGAGTCCTTGTTTTGTGTATGCCAGGCAAGCTCTCTGCTCACTGAGGAGCATCCACAGTCTACAGATTGTTTTCAGTGAAGTGCAGTTGTATGTATAGTCTTCATTCTTTCTGGTCCCAGGTCATTCAATTTTGCTTTTCTTTTCCATCAAGAATGCATTGGAGGGAAACACCCAGTTTCAATTTTTTGTCATGTTGAGAAACTTTTTCATCTCAAGAGAATATTATCAGGAACATATAAGTCATAATTTGCCTTGGGAAAACAGATTCTACTAAATATCTTCAGGTTATTTCAATAATGTTGATTATTAAGTACATACATAATGCTAATGATTTTTATGTAACAGGGAAATGAGGCATTAAAAAGCAAGACTAGAGAGGCAAGACTACAAAACTGTTGACAGATAGAAGGAGTCTAGAGTTGGAAATGCTACACTAATATGTTCCATTTTCTCGCCCAAAGCCCATTTTATTGAAAAGCAATTTTTACTTCCTAAAGACCAGGAAAGGAAGAAGAAAAATATTATTCTTCAGCCCATTTAGGGTTGTCTCAATTGTGTTTATACTCAACATGTAATTTTAATTTTGAAATCAGCCAAGTGGGATTTGGAAGGTAGAGATTCCTTGTCTTTGAGCCTCTTTATTCGGTGGTTCAGTCTCAGAGAATACAAGCATTCTTGTTGATTACAGTTTATTACATTACACCACGAGTAGTTCTCTTTGCCCATACATACCCATGGATATGATTACCAGCAGACATCCACATGATGTCACCATCCTGCTGGATTGTGAAAACCCTGGAAGGCTTCCTGGAACAAAATATAAATCATGAGGAACAGAGAAATTAAATTTGTGTCATTATCATATTTACTCTAGATGAGATTATATCATCTGTTGTTCTTAATTATAAATTCTGAGTGTTTTGTACATTAATTATACTGCTAGTTATCATTTGAAATTGGGTAGAAAAAATGCTTAATGACTTTTGTGACATATTGGTAATTACATTCAGAGAAATATAATTCCTGGACTTGAAAGCAAATGAAGATTTTTATCCACAAACTAATATCTTGTTGACTTATGCTTAGATAACACAAATATCTATGGAGTTACAAATGCTTCTTCAATATATTTTACATTTTTAATTATTGAAACATATTCAATATCTTAGAAATTTCAAAAGAACAAAACAATCAACAAAAATTTGTTCACTATTCAGCTGGAAAATGAAATAATCATAATATAATTAATTATGATTATGCTATAATTTTTATTTACTTTTATATTTATTTATTTTATGTGGGCATGTGTGTGGAAATTTATTTGTCCATGTAAAGTGGTATCTGTGGAGGTCAGAGGGCAACTTTTTCAAGACAGTTCTATCTACCATATGGGTTCTGGGAATGGAATGCATAGCCTCAGACTTGGCAGAAACACTGCCCACTGAGCCATCTCACCAGCCCCTATTTATGTCACAAGTCTTTTATGACCTCGTAGTTTTTCATCGGCTGAGGTGACAAGTTTTATGAAAGTGGTATTGACTGTTGCCATGAATTCCAGATTGCACATCAGTGTGCACACATGGAAAGGTTTTATATATTGTTTATTTTATTTGTTTTAAAACAGGGTGTAGAACTGACCACTGGATAATGAGTTGCTTAGCAGTGGCCATGACCCTGGAGAAAATTTGCTCTCCTTCTCCTGGAAGCTGCCACCTGCCTGTAACTCTCCAACAACTGGTAAAGCTGTGCGAACCTATCCATGGTGGAATGGTTTGATCTTGCCTTCCTGTACAGGTTTTATGCAAGCACCATTTTAGAGACCTTCACTGGCTTCTCATCCACCCTCCATTCTCAAACTGTATCCTGCAAATTCCAGAAATCAGAGGTAAGAAAGTAAAGAGCACCTCTAGAAGGTGAGAGATGCTAGTGAGATGTGGTCAGATATGACACAATTAAGTGTTTGGATCACTCAAGGTTTGGGGAATGAGCAGTGGTACAGTCAAGCCTCACCTTGAACTGAACCATGAGAGCAACTTAATGACAGAATGATGGGTTGAGTGACAGAAACCAGCCATGGTGATTACTGCAGCCTGTCTTACCATGTAATGGACCAGTGGGATCTATTCAGTCACTCTTCCCATGTTCACCAAAATCAGGCAATGTTTTAATGCATTCTTACCTCTCAAACTATTTCTCCCATGAAGATCATGCTTTCTTTTCTCCATCACCTTGATTCTGCTTTCGCTGTCTCTGTAGTCCCATCTTATGTCCATAGCCTCTGGATAGTTAGATACTTGTCAGTGTGACATGCTTACAATCTGTGCAGTTAAAAGACATTCACACTGATGTGTGCTTTACATTTCCCTCTAGATTATATTTCTGTATTTTATATATCAGAGTTTTCTTTTTTGTTTTCTTTGTCTCATTGTGGTTTTTTTTATTTGTTTGTTTGTTTTTTATTTACCTATTTTATATCCAGGCCACAGTATCCCCTCACACCCCAATCCCACTCCTACTCTCCCAAATCCCTTCCCCTTCTGTCTCTATCCAGGAAAAGCTAGGTTTCTCATGAGTATCAACAAAACATGGCATATCAAGTTGCAGTAAAGCTAAGCACCTCCTTATACATTAAGGCTGGCAAGACAAATGACTCAGTGTAAGGGGTAGGGTTCCAAAAGCCAGTAAAAGAGTTGGAGAAAGCCCCTGTTCTCACTGTTAAGAGGACCAAGCTACACAAAGGTAGCATATATGCACAGTGCCATGCAGGCTCCCTGATTGTTGGTTCAACCTCTGTGAGCCCCTATGAGCCCAGGTTAGTTGACAGTGTAAGTCTTCCTGTGGTGTTCTTGACCCTACTAGCTCCTACACTTCTTTCTCCTCCTTTTCCACCACAGGATTTCAGAGCTATGCTTAATATGTAGTTGTGAGTCTCTGCATCTGCAACCATCAGGTGCTGGATGGTGCCTCTCTGATGACAACTGGACCAGGCTCTATACTGGTCGGTCACAGGAGATGGCCAATCCGGCTATTTATCTAAGAACACTAAGAGTCTAAGCTGGAGTCCTCTCTACAGACTCGTGGGAGATTTCTTTATAACAGGCTTTCACCTAACCCCAAAATTCTCTTCTGCCAATCCCCCTCGGCACTCTCCCTCTACAACCCGCCCCCCCCCACTTCCCTCATGTTCCCATCCCCACCCACCCTCAGAATACTCTTGAAATCTCTTTATTTCTCCTTCCTAGGAAGAGGAAATCTATTTCACCTTCCTAAAAAGATCTGGTTGTTCCTCCTCCATGAACCCTTCTTGTTTCCTTTCTTCTCTGGGTCTGTGGATTGTAGCATTGTTATTCTTTATTTTACAACTAATGTCCACTCTTGAATGAATACACACTATGTTTGTCTTTTTCAGTCTGGGTTACCTCACTCAGTGATTTTTTTTTTCTAGTTCCACCCATTTGTCTTTGAATTTCCTGGTGACCCTGTTTTTTACAGCTGAGTAATTCTCCATTGTGTAAATGTACCTTTTTTTTTTATTATTCATTCCTCAGTTGAAGGACCTCTAGATTGTTTCCAAGTTTTGCCTATTACAAATAAAGATGTTATTAACATAGTTGAGCGAGTGTCCTTAGGGTATAATTGTACTTCCTTTGGATATATACACAAGAGTGGTGTAACTGGATTTTGGGGTAGGTTGATTCCTAGTTTTCTGAAAAACTGCCACACTAATTTCCTAAGTGACTGTACAAGTGTGCACTCTCCCCAGCAATGGAGGAGTGTTCTCCTTCCTCCACATCCTCTTTAGCATGACCTGTCACTTGTAGTTTTCATCTTAGCCATTTTGACAGGTACAAGATGGAATCTCAGAGTCATTTTTATTTGTATTTTTCTCCTTAAGTGTCTCTCTGCTATTTGAGACTCTTTTGTTGAGAATTCTCTGTTAGATCTGTACCCTATTTTTAATTGGATTTTTTGTTTTGTTGGTATCTAGTTTCTTGAGTTCCTTATGTATTTTGGAAACCAGTCCTCTGTCAGATGTGGGGTTGGTGAAGGCATTTTCCCATTTTATAGACGGCTGTTTTGTCCTATTAATGTTGCCCTTTGTCTTACTGAAACTTTTCAATTTCTTTTTTAAAAATATTTATTTATTTGTTTGTTTGTTTGTTTATTATGTATACAGAAGAGGGTACTAGATGCCATTATAGATGGTTGTGAGCCACCATGTTGTTGCTGGGAATTGAACTCAGGACCTCTGGAAGAACAATCAGTGCTCTTAACCCCTGAGCCATCTCTCTAGCCCAGAAACTTTTCAATTTCATGAGGTCCCACTTATTGTCAGTCTTAGAGCCTGTGCTATTTGTGTTCCATTCAGGAAGTTGTTTCCTGTGCCAATGCATTTAAGATTATTTTCCACTTTCTTGTCTATTAGGTTCAATGTAACTGGATTTATGTAGAGACCCTTGATCTACTTCGACTTGCGTTTTGTATGGGATGATAAAAATAGATTGATTTGCATTCTTCTAAATGCCGACATCCAGTTAAACCAGCACCAATAGGTCTTGCTGAGTTTCAACTAACAGTATAGTTTGATGAATCTTTCCCCTAGCATTTATTTTTGGAGAATGCTTGTGTGACTGTTTGTCATGATCCGCTTTGGGCCACGTGTCCTAATGGTCAATATCTCAGGGACAATCAGAGGCATGTTGTTAATTATGATCATTTTAACTTCAAGCAGTATAATCTCATTTTATTGGGGGAGACTTGGCAGACATAAGGGTCTTGGATATCTCCTTTTGACATTGAGTCATTTTCAAAAGTATACCACCCACCAGGGGTGTTGGCGCTTGAGCATCCTGCTCTGGGTAGGTCTCTCAGTTATGATTCTCTGCCATATGAAGCTCACAGCATATTCCCCATCTCCTACAGGGAAACAGTTTGAATATCTAAATCACCAAGAGGAAAAATGCACCATGGAAAAATCAAAGGCTCTATTCATGTACCTATCCTTTGTTTTCCAAAGTTTCTGTTTTACTTCAGCACTTACAATATGTCATTTCTTTGTTGAAAACTTATCTATATTCTATAAAATATTTTACTCCCGCTATATAGTGTCTGCTGCTGATAAAACTTTCAGTTATCTTGATCATCTATCTTCATGGAAATAGTAGTTGCATTTTATACTTCTTTATATTCATGAGCAATTATTGAAAAATAATTTCTTCCTCTGATGATAATAACAATGTGTAGCAGAGTTATTTTGGAAGAATTGAATGCTGTTTTCCATACTCCTATTGCAATTTAAAAAAGGGTATTACCTGAAATTTGATACTAGCATTAAATTTTAATTTGTAGACATCCTTTTTTTTAAACTTTATTTATTTATTTATTTATTTGCCTTGGTGTTTGCCTGGAACTGGAACTACAGACAGTTGTTAGCTGCCATGTGGGTGCTGGGAATCGAACCCGGGTCCTCTGGAAGAGCAGATGGTGCTCTTAACCACTGAGCCATCCCCCCAGCCCCCTGTAGACATCCTTTTAAATATAATAAAGGGTTAAATGTTTCATTTGAAGAGAAATAATCCAAGAATGTCTCCAGAATGTTAAAGGCAATAAAATGTACCTAAAGAAAATACTCTGAGAGCTAAAAATGTTGGTCCACAGCTGTAATTGGAAGTGGAGGCAGGAGAATCAGGTGTTCAAGATCACCTTTATCTACTAGAAACTCTGAGGCTAGCCTGAACTATATAATACTCTGTCTCGAAACAAGCAGACAGACAGACAGACACACACACACACACACACACTTTAGGGGAAAATGTAAAAAGAACCTTTAAAACATATGAGCTAATTCATACCTTAGCTAAAAATCAAACTTTAAACATGATGAATAAAAGAACGTGTCCTGCCACCACATTGATACATAATAGCTGCATTTAAGTCTAACCTCACAAACATAGATCAGATATGGTAGTGCCCATCTGTGATTCCAGCATTCAGAAACAGGAAAGAAAGGATCAAAAGTTTAAGGGCAGCCAGGTCTACATAGCAAACAAACAAACAAAAGTTCACAAATGTTTGTGATGTATTTAATGCATCACAAACACCAATCTTAGGATACTGAAACATCACAACTACTTTCAATAATAATACTTGTCCAAGAAAATAGTTTTAAAATAGCATTCCAAAGGAAAAAGGAAGCTCCAGTGTACAAGACTAATCAGATATATAGAGAATTCAATAGTGTCTGGAATGAAGACTTTCACTAGAGAGTGTATCTTCTAAGAATTTGAAAGATAAATGGAACTGGACATGTAAATTGACAGGGGGAAGGGCATTGCAGACATACTAAGGCTTCTAGCATTTAATGTATAGCTTACTGGAAATGATGCTTGGTTCATCTGCAATGAAGAAAACATGTTAATATCAGTTTACAAAATCACAGCTAGAAGATATTGCAATATGAATCCTCACAGGTGGCTTTGATTTTTGTATTGTTCTTTGATTCTTGTATCAATCAGAAAACTGAAGCAGATTTCCCATAAAAGAAGAGCACCAAATTATAAAATAAAAACATAAATACTCAAGTTCGGGAGTACTCGACAGAAAGTAAGAAAGATGCATGTGTTAATCGGAAAGATATTTGTTCTGTGTCAATGCAGGCAGATGTTTTATATTATGCAGTGGCCATCTGCTAAGTACTCAGTTTTAGTCTCCATTTATGTTCATTTTGTCTGTGGTGTCATGGTTTCTTATGTGGGCTCTGGGGTCTCACTTTATAAGTACCAATTCTAGATCCATCACTTATAAGTTCCATGACACCCAGAGAAATGAATTCATCTTTAATTGCTCCTATTTCATTCGTGTGAGCAATAAGACATAACGTGGTGCATGCATTTAATTTCAGCACAAGAACTCTGTGAGGCAGCCTGGTCTACACAGCCAGTTCCAGGACAGTCATGGCTTTAGAGAGAGATCTTATCTTTAAAAATTAATCAAGAAGACACAATGATAGCACCTAATTGTTGTCTTTATTAAGACTGTGTCAGTGCATGTGAAATGTTTAGAAAGGGGAGTAGGATTTAGTAAAAATTAAATAATTCTATAACTATATATAGATAGCAAGCCCTGATCTTATTCCCTTTTCTTCTATGAAATACCTGTTCTGAGTTCATTAGGAAGAAAATCTAAATTGGAATGCAACATGACTGTGCAGCGACAATTTGTGCTCAGAGATGAGAGGTGAACCTGGGTCTGTAGCAGTTGTGGCCAACAAGAGCAGCATTACTGGTTTCCAGAGAAGATTCTACGGCCTCTGATGTCAATGAAGGTCGCCCCCAGCTGCTGTCTACTGCCATTTTAGGGGCAGAAGGGACAAGTTATGGAATAAACTCTTATATGGAGTTGTGACTGCTGGAACAGTTGTTCTGATTGAAGGAAAAAACAATAGTTACTTGCTTTTGCTCTTCAAGTATTTCCTGGTAGGAAGAATTGTTAATCATCATACTTTGTTGGTCTGCTGAACAAAACCTTGCTGACATTTTATAGGAACTCCTTGTACCAGGGCTGTGCGATAATTGTAGCAAGGAATTTGATGAATAGGTACACATAGTTATAAAACATCAGAGTTAATATTAACAGGGATTAGCTGGCCATTACCAAAGATACTGTAGGAGCATTGTCAGCTTCAAGATTTGGGATTGTTACAATGTACCAACAAGGAAAATTCAGAACTATTGAAAGCTTTCAAATAGAATGAATTTTATTTTGTCCAGGAAAACAAAGTGTATTCACAAAATCTTAAAAACATAAACCTGTTCTTGAATCTGCTGGTACAAAACTGTATCCGTCATTATAAGGACAGTTAGGAAACAAAAATAAAAACATCTTGAGACTCAGAAATCAGAGTCTTGGATCACACTCCACTTGCTGAATGGAGCCTTAACCACAATCATGCCAGTTCCTCTGTGTCCTGTGGGGCTCTGTCAGCCTGGATCAAGACAGTGCCAAGTAAAGCAAACTACTGCTTGTGTTTATATTTGTCAGATACAAGCTGCTCTGGGGTCATTTGTTCCTTCTAGGAGAGAAACTAACCCATTATATTCGGATTACAGCGGTTTGATTCATGCTTCGCAGATCCCCTGACTTGATAACACGACATGATGAATCAGATGCTGAAGGCTCAGCTTTTAAGTTAAAGGGGAAGCAAATCACGACTGAGCTAGCGCTTGCTTCAGAGTTCTTAGACACAGTGAGCCACTCAAGGAGACAGCACCGGGCAGAATCCTCCAAACTGCTGGAACCTGGCTGAGTGTGATGGCCACAGGCCAACAACACCTGAGCTTCTGGGGTTCCCTGCTCACTGCTACAGGTGAATTTATACAGCACTGTAACTATGATCAACAGCAGCTTTGGAAACATTATTTTCTTAATGATTTGACTCTCTAATCTTTGAATACATGGGGTATCAAGCGAGGCTGCCATTCTCTGTTCTAACACGGAAATAGCAAAAGAAGAAACCTGTTGTCTTAACATGTCACTGTTATTATGTTAGAAAAATAAAGGTTTGTGTTCTGTTTTTTTTGAGGCTGGGTTTCACTGTATAGTCCTGGTTGTCCTAGAACTTGCTCTGTACACTAATCTGGTCTTAAACTCAGAGACTGGTCTGCCTCTATCTGCCAAGTGCTAGGTAGGATTAAAGGCATGTATCACCACAGCCAGACAAAATCAGCCATTTCTAAATAGGCACATTTTTGTCAAAAAGAAAAAAAAAATCAAGATGCCTGGCAGTATATAGTGCACATGAGTTTAATGATACAGTGCTATATCCAGAGAGTTGTGTATAAAACTATTTTATTTTTATTTTTGAAAATATCACCCCCCAAAAAAAGAAAAGAAAATATCACCCAAAATGCCAATACCCTTTAAAAGAACATTTCTGTTTGCATATAAAGGTGCACTTATATATCATGTTATTAAAGTGGTAAAGACAGAAGAATCATTTTTGGAATTAATATTAAGGCTAATTTGTTTACTATAGTGATTGGATGGTATTCTGTTTGTTAACCCTGAACAACTGAGGTTAACACTAAGAAGCGATGCCCATAGATGGAGTCCAGAACTGAACGGAAAGCTGACAGCTCCATTAATGCTGGGATACAAGGAGGAAACGTACTGAAGCTTCCTGAGAGCTTTTCATGTAATATAGTTAGGAGAAAAAGTGAAGAGAAAATATTAACGCAGCTTTACATTGCATTCCACAAACCTTTTGTTAATTATAAGCATTGGTTGGACATATATTTCAGCTGTATAAATATACATCATGGGGCAAATAGTACTTGATTTCATTTCATTAAAAAAACTTAAATTAAAAAAAAATATTTTCCCATATGCTTAAACTGTTTTAACAAATGATAGGTGAAAGGTGAATTAAAAGGCATTAGTCATTCTCTTCCTTGTTTCTCTTTCTTAATTACTGACTTACTACTGTGTACAGACATTGCTTCTAGTTATTGAGATGTCACATGTCACATTAGCATATGGATGAAATAAGCAAAAATGGGACACAGCCACATTTGAAGCATCCCAACCGGAAATGAGTGTTTTGGAGGACCTGACAAGCTCCTAAAACACATGATGTGATGCTTCTCCTGTAAGTGTGGAGACAGGTAATGTGCTCGTGGCAGTGCCACCCGGGCTATTTTAAATTCAGCTTGCGAAGAGTAAAGGGATGCTTTTTCACACTTTGATATAGGGCTTTTTCCTACAGGAAATCAAGAAAAAAACATTTAAATATGTAATCAAATCTGAAAGCTGAACAGTGCTTCTGAAATATATTGGAAAAAGGTCAAAACAAATTTATATGCTGGTCTCCACATGTAGCCCAGTTAGGCACAAAATGCCAAGGAAGATCTGTGTGCAGGTTTGTGGACGGTTATGTTACTTGCTTTTTTTCTTTTCTTCTTCCTTTGAATAGGAGACAAATAAGATACTGAAAGGTTGAAGTAAATTTTTGTAATAAAGTATTTGGCTTAATAGTGAATTGCACGTTCCTTGTCTCTTTGCCCTGCACCCTCTTCCTCTAAATACTCTATAATAACCCTCTGTTCTACAAGAAAGCATGTGAGGCTGAACATTTGAGCTGGCTCCCTTTGCAGGCATATTGATTTTACAGAAGTCTTGTGATATGCTCTCACGCTATTTTAGTTAAGAATCTTTATTAATCATTAAAGCAGTATTTTTCAGCCTTCCTAATGCTGCAATCCTTTAATATAGCTCCTCGTGTTGTGGTGACCCTCAACCATACAATCACTTTCATTGCTGCTTCATAACTGTAACTTGACAACTGTCGTGAATCATAGTATCTGTGTTTTCGGATGGTCTTAGGTGACCCCTATGAAGAGTTCTTTGAAGCTCCAGAGAGATTGCGACCCACAGGTTGAGAAGCAGTGATGTAAAGGGTGCTGGGTCCCGTTGCACTCTCAGTGCTTGAGATATTTCTCCCTCACCTGGATTGTGTACTCTGGCCCCAGCATTCTAGTCACTCTGTGCTCCAGACATTTCGCTGTTTCTTTCTGCCCAGGCTTTGTGCAGGTTGTGTGTCTCTAGGTCACCAATGTCTTAGATCACCACTATGGAAAAGTGCCAACTTGTGGTGTCTTATTCATGCAGTTGTGGTGTCAATGAGAAGGTGAAGTGAGGTATTTTCTTTCGATCTCTTTTCTCTCCTCCTCTCCTCCAATCTCCCTTCCTTCTCCTCCCCACTCCTTCATGGAGCCTGGTATGTATCAGGCAAACTCTCTGCCTCAGCTATATCTGTAGCGTACAAAATCCTCAATTTTATTATTACATTTACTTATGTGTGTGTGTGCACATATGAATATATGTGATGTGGGGGGGTATTCACATGCCACATGTGAAACTCAGGGGACAACTTAGGAGAATTAGTTCTCTCTGCCCACCATGTAGGTCCTGGTATCAAACTCAGTCATATAACTTGGCACAAGTGCATTCATCCATCCTGTATCCCAAGCCACTCTGGTTGTTTTTAAGCATATTTCAAATTCTTGAAGAATAGAAGCAATAGTCTATGTATTCTCTCTACTTTTTCTTTAAACCACACAGAAAAAAATGAAGAGTGAATATTTTATTTCTTTGAACTCCAAGAGGTCTAGAATAAATGCTTATGTTTGTAAAGGGCAAAACAAAACAAGTCAGAGAATTAGCTGATATAAATTCACCACTCTCTTTATGATGACTACAGTCTCCTGAATGACTGGACTCATTTTCTTTAATGTATATGAATGGGAATAAGGGAGTAGGTTCAGTGGTTAAGAGCACTAACGTGACAGTCTGATGACCAGAACCTACAGAGAATTTTATCTACACCTATTGCACAAATCCTAATTGACCTTATAATAAAATCCCAGAGCCAGATATTGGGACAAATGATAAAAGATCAGAGAGAAAAAGGAGCAAGCCACAGCCAGTTCTCACCACTACTGAATTGTCAGGCTGATTGGGGTAGATCTTGTCTCTAGGAATCATCAGACCGAATAGAGGAAGTGAAGGGAAGCACAAAGCGTGAATTCCTGTCTTGTCTCACCTTCTTTTTCTTTCTCTAACCAGCCATGTCACTTCCTGTTTCATCCTTCCTAGTGCTGAAATTAAAGGTTTGTATTCCCAAATCCTGGAATTAAAGGCATGTGCCACCACTGCCTGATATCTGTGGCTAATACTGTGGCTGGCTCTTTCCACTGATCTTCAGGTAAACTTTATTTGATATGCAATATATCACCACATATGTTGCCAGTACTCTTGCTGTAAGATGAGATGCATGGAGATTGTGCACTGAGAAGCAATGGGAAGTTTACAGGCCTGAGAGCCTAGATTCCGTCATGCAACTGTAGAAACAAGAGAGACCTCATCTCAACATGGTGGAAGGTAAGAGTCAACTTTGGAAAATTTCCCTCTGGCCTCCAGACATGTGTCATGGCGTGTGCATGCACATGCACCTGCATGAACATGCACAAACACACAAATATATAAAATAAAATAAATATTTAAAAAATTGAAAATCCATAAGAAACAAATTTTATATTGTCATTGTTTATTTTCTCTTGGGCTAAGTTTTCTCTTAGCTGCCCAGGATAACATGGAATTCATGATCCTCATCATCCTCAGTGCTGAGATTATAAGTATAAGCTATGATGTCTCACTCTACAGTTTATTTTATTTATTCATGCCATTTCTTCTCCTAAGAGCATATGTGCTTGCTGCAAATCAATCTAGAAAACATACAAAAGAGGTCAAATGAGTTTAAAGTTTATTCTTTATCTTATAAAACATACAAAAGCTTAACAATTCACAGATTAGCCTCTGTTTTTTTTTTTCAAATTTTCTTTGCTTCTAATAAAATAGAGGGGGTGTGAAACCTATATCAAAACATTTCTCCATGTTTAAGACTGTACTTAGTAGTACTGTAAGGAGTGTTGTTTGGTGATTGAGGCAGAGAAAGATATGAAAGAAAGCTAAACACTTGGAACATACTCCCCACTGTGGTTGAATATGTTCTTACAACATCCTCTGAAGGAATATAACCTCTGAAAAAAGTGGTACCTAGAGGAGGCATCTTTGTGTGTGAATTGGGCTGCAAGGTTTCGCCCTTGTGACTGGAACTAATACCTCTGACTTAGGGGCTGCACTTTCCTGTGTCTTCCTCTGTGTCTTTGGAGGACACAAAGTTCAAGGTCCTAACTTGGAAACAGAGACCAGGCCTTTATACTTATCTAAATCTGTTTGAAATCTAAACTAGAGTTAAACTTAAAGAGATGAAATGTAGTTCTTGGTTGGTTTTGTTGGGGTAATGTTTTCTTTCATATTTGTACTCATTGTCTTATTAGATACACCCCTATCCATGGAAGTCAGTCCCTTCTTCCTTTACAAATGGCATTACCTGTGAGAATTGTCTTTGTTTCCTTTTTTTTATGACAATGCTAGGCAAGTACAAAATGTTCCCGCTGTCCTCCTGCTTCCTAAGCTTTACATTGCAGTTTTTCTCACAGTCATATTCAAATCTTGTAAAGCAACAATTGTGTAGTGAAGTCCCATATTTAAGAGCCAGAAGGGTCTGCCATTGCCACTTCCATGGGAAAGAACTGTGAAGGAAGTGGCTGGCGTCAATGTAATAATTAATAATAATGCCAGACCTGATAGCTCCAGTAGTAATTCAAGCTTTTAAGAGTGTGAAACAGTAGGATCACGAGATCCAGGCAACTGAGTTACATAGTGAGCTTGAGTCCAGACCGGGCTCTATACAAGGAGATCCCATCAAAAAATCATACAAAAGCAGGGCTGGAGAGATGGCTCAGTGGTTTAAGAGCACTTACTGCTCTTCTAGAGAATCAGCATTTAATTTACAGCACCCACATGGAAGCTCACAACTGTCTGTAATTTCAAGATCTGATACCCTCATACAGACATACATACAAAAAAAAAAAAAAAACACTAATGCACATTAAAACAATTTTTTCTTTAAGTAGAAAAGCAAAGAATTATTAAACTAATATCAATAATATTCACCCCATAAGATTGTTGAAAGGATGAAAAGAAATGTTACAACCCTTTTGGAAATGTAAAGCAGGATTGCTTCCGGTTCCGCTACCAAGACCGGGTGGTCTCTGCGGAGTCCCAGCGCACTCTGGAGCAGGGGCAGCTGAACTGTGCCCCTGGCCACACCCACAGCTCCTGCTGAGGGAATCTGCAGGGCTCCCCACTACGACCACAAACTGAGCGAACCAACAACTGCAGGGGTCTCTGAAAGACAGAATCAAACCCTGACCAGAGAGGTGACAGGTGACACACAAACCCAAGTCCCACAACTGACCAGGACCCATCTAATCGTGAACCACTGAAGCCATGGGCAAACGTCAGTGCAAGAAATTACATAATAATACAAAGGACAACATGGTAACTCCAGAAGAGA
>PVIH01009456.1:11890-82362 GCA_004025045.1 Sigmodon hispidus | reverse complement strand
TCTGTACTGAGCCTAGGTGATGACCCAATAGATAGAAAGGGCACTGTGTGCACTAGTGATGTGTCTGTACTGAGCCTAGGTGATGACCCAATAGATAGAAAGGGCACTGTGTGCACTAGTGATGTGTCTGTACTGAACCTAGGTGATGACCCAATAGATAGAAAGGGCACTGTGTGCACTAGTGATGTGTCTGTACTGAACCTAGGTGATGACCCAATAGATAGAAAGGGCACTGTGTGCACTAGTGATGTGTCTGTACTGAGCCTAGGTGATGGCCCAATAGATAGAAAGGGCACTGTGTGCACTAGTGATGTGTCTGTACTGAGCCTAGGTGATGACCCAATAGATAGAAAGGGCACTGTGTGCACTAGTGATGTGTCTGTACTGAGCCTAGGTGATGGCCCAATAGATAGAAAGGGCACTGTGTGCACTAGTGATGTGTCTGTACTGAGCCTAGGTGATGCTGTGCGATTCTCTAATATGTCCTCAGCCTTTCATTGTTTTACAGCAGTTGTTTATTAGCCTAACATGCACATCTATATGAGAAACTCTAGCCATCTATGCAGCTAGCAGCACCTGATAATCAGTAGGTTGACTAATGGTAAATGATGTGTTAGATTACTGTGACTGAAGAGCAACAGTTTTTGGTTGTGTATCTTAATGATACGCTTACACATTCATAATCATGGGCTCTCTTCATGTGGACTGGTTTCATAATAAAGTGCTCTTGGGTAGATGACTTGATTTCTAAGTCTAACAAGAAGTGTTCTTTGTTAGCATCTTATTCAAGGCAATCATTAGGTGGATAGTCCCAGAATGAGTTTTCTTTTAAAAGCACCCTAGGTTTAGAGACCATTATCTGTGCAGTGCATTTTTTAGTTGGGTCCTACTGACAAGGTGCACATTTAATTCTCTTTAGTCCAAGCCTGATACAAAGACAGAACTGATTCTGCTAAGATGAGCTGGGCTTTTCTTATTCCCCCTCTGCGTCACTTCCATCAGAACTCCAGTGTTGTTAAGCTAGCTAGCTGTCAACTCCTGGCTGTCTCTCTTCTTTCCTTCCTGTCCACCCAATTGGCAGGTGCTGTGTCTGTAACTACCTGAGTTTGGTCTCTTGATGCACCAGGTCATTCCAAGCCTCTCTCTTAACCATTGCCATGCATAGTGTCATCCTTCTCGCCATTCCTTTGGTTGCCTGCTTAGTCTGCTATATTGTGACCTGATGCAGTTTTTCTGCTGCTTCTCTTCCCACTCACCACCCCTGATGCACAAAAGCACAGTGAGCATCTAAAGCAGGCCACCTTGTAGCAATCCGTTTTCTTCTTGGCATCTTGTTCCTTGCTCTCCTCAGCCTCCACGTCTCATTTTCATTTTAATAACTGCACCCTTCATCATGTAACTAACCACATTTCCTGTTATCCTAGCTCATGTCTGCAATATCTCCTCTGACTCCAGAGTTTCCTAGTTACTTCAATAGGCTTCACCTTTGTTTCCCCACAGAGCAGGCTGTGTCCTGGTTTCCTTGTGCCTGCCTTAGCAGCTACAGCTATCTGTGAGCCTTAGCTATTCTACTTCCTCCTCACTGTCAAGATCTAGCAGATCACTTACCCTACCTCCCTGACTTTGGTCCACCAGAATCCTGGCTTTCATTTCCTTTGTGGGCTGTGCTGGCCACTGCCCACCTCTACTTCCTGTTTCAACAGCTTGTGTGATGGGTCCACTTGAGCTCACGATCGCCCCAGATGTTCTTCCAACCTTTGCCTGCCAATTCGTTCCTCCCATTTCTTTGGCTTGTCAGTTCATTACCAGTTCCTGCATCTCACATTCCAAGATACTATCAGAGTCTGACCACCTCAGACTTCTTTTCTGCTTCTTTACCTACATAAACTGTTACTTCTTGCCTTAGTGGGAAATTTCCAACTTAGGTGTTTTGGTTTTGTTTCTGTTTTTCTGCTGTTGACATTCCTGCTGAAAACCTGCTTCAGAAAGTACTACTTTTTTACTCAAGGTTACCCAAGGAAGTAGAATCAGTATTAGCATAGAAGCTAAGTTCATGTCTATATTGGTCCTTCTCCTCAGACCTCAGTGTAGGAGTTACTGTTTCCTTATCTCCCTATTGTCTCACACACTGAAGACCAGGGACGTGCTCCCTGGGAAGCCCTTGCTGCATTCCCAGGTAGTCATGTGTGAGGACAGCACTCAAATGAGTCAAAGAAGCAGAGTCCGTGGTTGTTTATGCAAGGTAAAGCACTGTCGGTAGTGGTTTTTCCCCTTCTACACTCATGCATATGGAGCCTGTAAATGAGTTCTCTTCTAGAAATATCTGTTCTGCACATAGGGATTGATTTTTCTCTTTGTTGTATAACAATAAGATAGGATTTCGGCCTCTCCAAACTAGTTTTATAAAATAGTTTATAGGCTGCATATACTATTGGTTATTAAAGTACACACCACAGTTTGTATAATTATTCTATATGTTGAATGAACAGTTTTAAACATCTTCCTTATTACTGAATGTTTACAAAGAATAGCGTCCTGAAATTTCCGCTTTTTAGATCCAAGAACAAGGACCTTTTAAAATTAACTATTTGTGCACTTTCAGAAATTGTATTGGAAGATGTGAGTGCTTGTGTGTGCATTTATTTGCCCTTTCTGCTTCTGGACTGTGTGCCCTTGTGGTGCATGGTTTAATACCTCTCGGCTGCATGTCTGATATGCATGCTGTTGCCTTAGCTTCTGTTGAAGGAATGAAGTCCTGTGCTGTTCAACTATTCCATTCAAACTGGTCACAGGGCAGAGTTTGTTCATGTGGATTTTACAACAGTTAATGCTCTACTAGTTATTTGGTAGGTGAGTTTTTGTAGTGATGTAAATGGTATGAGTATGATTGCAGTGTTTTCTCTTGGTTGACTTGAAAACATATTTTTCTGTAACTTTATCATTCAGGCCAAAACACTAAGAAAACTGATCCAGCAAACATTTAGGCAGTTTGCCAACCTTAATAGAGAAGAAAGCATCCTCAAATTCTTTGAGATTCTATCTCCGGTGTACAGATTTGACAAAGAATGCTTCAAGTGTGCCCTTGGGGTAAGTGTGTGGGACCTAGGAAGATGGGACTAGTTTGGTTTCTTCTGCCTTCTTTTCTTATCCACATGTATCTACAGTTCTGATTGGAAAAAAACTAATTTGTCATGGTTTTTAACAGATAAACATTGTTTTGACACTAAGTCATATGAGAAAAGCAGGAAAAAGTGTATTAATTTGATAATAAAATCATTTTTTAAATAATTTACCTGTGTTCATAAGTAGGTGTTTTTATTGTGGCCTGGAATTTGATTAGCTATACTCCAAGCACTAGTTGGCTTGTTTTCTTCTTGGAGAAAACAGTGGCTTCCCAGATTCAAGAGTGACCACAGTTAGCCTTGTTCAGACTCAGTAGATCTTGGGTAAATGAAATTGTAAACGTTTTCATCTTACTTGGTTATGTAGATTAACCAAGTCTTCTCCCCACCCAACTCTTTTGATACATTCATTACTCCAGCTCTAAACTCATTTTTTTCTTCTCGCACCCCTGTTTCTACCTGTTTGATCTTCCAAAGTCAAGTTGGATTATTTCTGTGGAACTGGCGATCGGCCCAGAAGAAGGGATCAGTTACCTGACAGACAAGGGCTGCAATGTAAGTCTGCTCCTGGGAGGACTCATGGATTTGGTTGTGGGCACAGAGGAATGGAGTTAAGGACTGGACAGGGCACTCCCATGAAAGACTACATTCTGCACAGGAAATTCTTCATTCATTACATGGTCTTCTTGCTCAGGTGGGGTGTGGGAGACACTTAAACCTAAGTTTATTGCCGTTGGAATTCC
Organism: Sigmodon hispidus; assembly: GCA_004025045.1. Taxonomy (NCBI): domain Eukaryota; kingdom Metazoa; phylum Chordata; class Mammalia; order Rodentia; family Cricetidae; genus Sigmodon; species Sigmodon hispidus. The sequence continues at coordinate 78,497 of PVIH01009456.1, read as the reverse complement.
TTAGCCTTGAAGGGAAATGAATAAGTCAAATTAGGTGGTGAGTGAAAACTGAAGGGGTGTCCTAGCTTACCTTGTGAGGTCTATAAATTTTACTATATTTGTATTGACACCCTACTCTTTAAATAATCTTTATAAGTTAATTTCAGAAAAACATGTCATAAGTTTAAATTCTGAATTCTTTGCCCAATTTTTCCTTGAGGAAAAGTACTGGAGAGAGAGAGAAGATTTTGAGTTTGTCTCACTGCTGTGTGCTTCTGTTTTGTGCTTCACCTGCTTGTGCCAGGCGCTGGCCTAGCACTTGCAAAGAAGGTCAAACAGACTGCAGGTTTTTGACAGTTTATAGTCAGGCATGCATGGAAAGTATGTGTGGAATCTGTGCCATATGATGATGAGTATGAGTTGCAAGGCCTTCCAGGGTTATGGTATTGAGGTTGTAAGCCTGTGTTTACAGTAGGTCAGCCAGTTTGGTTTCGAGGTCTTCCTTGAGGGCTCACACTAGCAGGTGTACCTTTTCACTGGTATGTGTTTCTCATCACAAGTTTGTATCTGTTCTTGGTATGACTTGCATATGTGCTCCTTGCTGTCCATTTCTGCCCTGCTGTGCTTCTGTCCTACAGTCCTTTCTCTTTAGCACTGTGCCCACATATAGGTGACGGCAACTGTTGTGTACTTTTTTCCTCACTCTTGTCTGTTGAATGGAAATGGGTCTTAGCCAGCCCAAGTCCTGCCTCTTGTTCATCTTGATTGTCAGACTGCCTTTCAGTATACTGATAACCACCCAGGATTGTCTTGTTCACTAAACTTTCAGATTGCTGCCCCAAAACCATGTTGAAATAAATATTCTTTATTTGTTTGTTGATTCATTTTGTGTTGGTAGGTAGGTGTGTGCATGTGAGTACATGCAGAGCCCCGAGGAAGACATCTTCCTCTGTTTCTTCTTTAATCCCTCTAGACAGGGTCTCTGACTGAACAGGAAGCTCTTTGACCAGGCTGACTGGCCTGTGCACTCCCAGGTTCATCCTGCCATGTCCATTCCTCCTCCTCCTCTGCAACTCTGAGGTTACAGACATGCATGGCCATGTCTGGCCTTTTTCCAGTTAGTACTTTGGAGTCATGTCTTCATGGTTGCACAGCAAACAGTCTTAGCCACTGCATTATCTCCTCAGAGCTAAGAAGTTGTTTTTTGCATGTATTATTTGAAACTGCTGCTTTCTCTCTGGTGGCAGAATTTCCAATTGAATTTTTTTTCTACCTGAGAAGGCCTTGCCAAATTGTTTCTTTTCTTTTAAAAAAAAAATATTTATTTTTATCTTATGTGAATTGGTATTTTGCCTGTATGTATAGCTGTGTAAGGGTATCAGATCTTCGGATTACAAACAGTTGTTAGTTGCCATATGGATGCTGGGAATTGAATTCAGGTCCTCTAGAAGAACAGTCAGTGCTCTCAACTACTGAGCCATCTGTCCAGCCCTCCAGGTTGTTTCTAAGAAAGACTGGGAAACTTCTGTGGTTGACAGTGTGGGCATGTAGTTTTTCCTGCTTCCAGATTCTACTATTTTATAGTTCTTATCATCTTTCCCATTTCATTTGTTTTATTTTGGTGCTGTTATTACTTTTTTAAGACAAGGTCTCACTTTGTATCCTAGGCTGGCTTTAACTTACTGTGTGACTTAGGCTGTTCTCACACTCAGTGGAAATCTTCTGCCTCTGACCACCCACGTGCTGAAGTCACAGGTGTGAACTACCACAGCTGGCTTAATTTTTACATTTGAATAAGTTGGAAGCCTTTTGTTGTTCTGCCAGTCTGATGTGAAGCACCCTGGGAATGGAAGCTGGCTCTTTGTGGTTGGTCACAGTTTGGACTGTGCCTGTGCCTGTGTTACCAGCACAGTTTTGTTTTCTTTTTTCTTTGTTATTTGTCTTCTCACAGATCTAGGAATCTGAAATGCTTTCGTTTGTTGTCCCCAACTTTATATTTAAACACACCAATCTCAGAGCCCTAACCGTAACCTCATTCTAGTTACCTCTCCACTGTCTTGACTTGGGATCATTGGCCAACATTTCAATGAATACTGCATCACAGAGGAAAACAGAATGGTATCTATCCTCCAAGACTCACTGTCACAATAACTTGAATCCAAATAGATCCACATGTGAAAAGTAAAAAAGTGATAGTTTAAAAAGGAAACAAAAGAGTTATTCCATGATTGTGGTGAGGGCATTATTTCCTCCCTCCTTTCCCTGAGACAGAGTTTCAGGGTGTGTGCATGTGAGTACATCTGTGGTGGTGGTAGCCTGGTCACTATGTAGATCAGGCTGGACTCAAACTCAGAGATTTACCTGTCTCTGTCTCCTCCCTAGTTCTAGGACTATAGGTGTGTACCACCACACCCGTCATGGATGTAATTTTTTTTTTTTAAAAAAAACAGGATGTAAAAATGGTAACTTGATAAAATTTTTGATAAATTGTGTTAAAAAGAGATTAAAGCCAGGAGGAGGTGGTGGTGGTGGTGGTGGTGGTGGTGCTGCTGCTGCTGCTGCTGCTGCTGCATGCCTTTAATCCCAGCACTCAGGAGGCAGAGGCTGGCAGCTCTATCTGAGTTGGAGGTCAGCCTGGTCTACAGAGCTATTTCCAGGGCTACACAGAGAAACCCTGTCTCAAAAGACCATCTTGGTGGGGGGAGGTAGATATTAAGAATTTCTTTTTATCAAACGATGGGATAAAAGCCAGGTATTTGTCATAAATTGATTTAATAAAAGCTCCTTAATTTAAGAGTAAAGAATGATTATAAATAGGAGAAACATAGCCAACCTAAGAGATTCCGAAATGGTCAGTAAATAAATGAAAAGCACAGTATACTACTGTCATTACCAGCTGGCCGTAGCACATTGTGTTTTTCAGTTATTAGATGGATGAGTGAAATTGAGGAGGCAGACAGATGTTCAGAGCAGATTCAGGAACAGCATTGGCAGTGCTTACAGCAGCAGGACCGATCCGCTCATTGGTATAAATGTAAGTGGCATGGCTCTTCATAAAGCCTAACAGTGTCCAGTTTTCTGTGACTTGATGATTTTGATTCAGTTTGTAGTCATTTTTCTTTATGATTTTACATTTATGTTCTTTTTCTACCTCCAGCGTTATGCATAGTTCAGGATGGATTTTGTCTAGAGGTGAAAATGAAAACCAGGGTTTAGAGAACTGAAAAGGGCACAACACTGGAGTGCATTGCAAAGCTACCACCATCTTCGTAGCTTCGTGATCTGGAGGGCTGTTCTTTCATATGTGTGTCTGTGTCTTCTTCTTGGTGAAGTGATGGTGACTATCGCTATGGGGAGAAATGGGCACTGAGAAGTTGAGGTGCTTATCTCCCTCCTGTTCTTGAACAGTGTAAGACTATAGGAAATAGTCTCCATTGTTGGTAATTTTCAGTCACTGTTGTGCATATTGCAGGTGAGCAACTTTGTAAGTGCTCTAACCTGCTTACCCTTGAATGGGCCATCCCTTTGGTCATCTGCCTCTTGTTCTTCTGTTCTACCCTACTGATGCCCGTCTCTCTCTCTTCCTGATAATAAACTGTCCCAGACTGGTTGCTGTGGTTTGATTTGATGTTTGGCTCAGTAGATTCTCTTTTGATAGATTTTTGTATAGTACTCCCTGTAGGTCCTTTTGCTTAGATGTTCCAAGTCATTTAATGTTGTTGAACCAAATCTTAATTCTCTGGTGGAAAGTTATCTCATTAGAGCTCAGTTTGTGGATCAATGCCTTACATAGCACTGAAGCTCCAGCACTGTACACACAGTGTCGCTTCATGTAAGACAATGCTTGTTATGTTTTAATAACATGCCTCTAATATCTTTAAATTATACCCTTTAAACTGAGTGTGATGGCACACATTTGTAATCCCAGTGATACAAGAGAGACTTGAAGCAATAAAACTGATACCATAAAGAATTTACTAGTAAAGTTGCTTAGGAAATATGTTTCACAATGTAGAATTTAGCTGAAGGAGCACTGCCTCCAATCTAATTGGAAGATAAGTAGTACACTTGCCAGACTTGTTAGAAAGATAAGTTTTACACTTGCCAGAATTGTTAGAAACTGTAAGAAAAAAAATTTGTGCCATTCCTGAAGTTTAGGCTTGCTGAGAAAGTATCTGTTAATGTTTACTTACTTCATTCAGTCATCAGGAAATTCACCTCCTGATTAGGCCCAATCCCCAAAACAAAATGACACAACCCCGATTTATAACCAGCCGTTAGGCTCATCCCTATATCAAACAATCTGCCTCAAAGAGGCAATACAGAGTCACTATTAAGTCTACCATTAAGTCCCCTGTGTCTTATCAAGAAAAGCATAATTCTGTCTTGTGAACATGACCCTGGGCACCAACTATTTAAAAAAGACACCAGTGTGCTTAAGAATATCTTTGCTGTATAAATCTCCCATCTGCCCAAGTTGACAGTCTTGCAGTCTCCTGTCTATTTGTCTTTAACTTTTCTTTTTAACTGGTTTGTTGTGAATCTCACATTATGCACCCCTATTCCATTCATCTCCTCATCCCCTTGCTTCTACCCTCTGCCCTTGCAACCTCCCCCAAAGCAAAATTTGGAAGTAAACCAAAACAGACAAACAAACAAACAAACAAACAAAAATCTCCTGGTGGAAGTTGTAGTGTGGTCCAGTGAGTCTCAGTCCATACATCTTTATTTGTAAGTGTTCCTTGCAATGAGTCATTGTTCTGGTTCAAGGCATCTGGCTTCTGCTGCACCCTTGATGCTGGTCCTCACTGGGGCTCCTCTTGGGTATCCTATTGTTGCCTTGTGTCATGGCAGGTACAGCCCTTTAACCTGCTCTAGCAGTTCATAGGTGGGTGTTGGGGTAGGCTACCTCGCAATCCTGGTTCTAGGCCTGGGTGGTAGCTGGATTGGTCAGCCTGCCAGCTTTTCCTCATCATCGCCATCCAGGCAAACTCTCTTTAGCACTGCCCCAGCTAGCTCACCTAATATAACAGAAAGAAAGGAGCAGGGCCAGTTCTCCTGCTCTCACACTCTCCTGGCTCTTTAAATTGTTCAGAGTGTAAGTTGGTGCCGTGACCCGAAAACATTTAAGGATGACAACATATGTGGAATGCATAAGCCTGAGGTCTATATAAGTTGATTAATTTTTCTGATTGAGATCATTTTCCCTTTGGACATTAGCCAGACCCAGCTGTATACTATTATTAAAGAACTTTTTCTTATTTTTCCAAAGTATGTGGAGAGAATTCTTACTGAGAAGGCATATTATTTCTATAATAGTAGCACTTGGAAAATAAAGGCAGGTATGAAGACTGTTAGTTTATGGCCAGGTTGGGCTGTTAGAGGGAGTTCTAGGCCAGCCTAGGCTACATGATGATACCTTGTCTACAAACAAATAAACAAAAAAACCCCTTTGGTTTTCTGATTAGATTTTATTGAATAACTCCTATTATCATGTTAAGGACCTTATATCCTGTTCTTCATCCTCTGCTTATAGCTCCTGTTATAAATTATGCAAATGCATGTGTTGATAACAAGCCCCCAACTTTTTTATAGTACTGCATTGTTTTATAAATTATTACTATATTTTTAGCTTGTATAATTATTTTTAAAATATTTAAATATCTGCTCCCATCAAGAATTCCATCCTGTTTCTCAAAGTGGATAAGTGGTTTATGGCTATGGTTCATTCGGCTTTCTTCATTCCTTTCTGTGAAATGAGTTTTCTCTTACCCCCTCATTTACCTGGGTCTCCTTAAGATGTTACCACAGTCAGGCATGACTACTCACTGGAGGAAAGTGTTTCTGACTTGGGAAGACTGTCTTGAGACTAGGCTGGTGATTGGGTCCAGAAAGAATCATATAACAAGTGGCAGACCCCAGGCACTGAGGTTTTCTTTATGACCTAAGAGTTTTACTTTTCTTTCCCAAAGCCCACACACCTAGCGGACTTCAACCAAGTACAGACCATTCAGTATTCAAATAGTGAAGACAAAGACAGGAAAGGAATGCTGCAACTCAAAATTGCTGGTGCCCCTGAGGTAAGGGATGCTTGCTCTTAAGAATCTGACCCAGAAGATAAGAAGTTGGATGGATAGAGAGGTGGAGAGATCTGGGAGGGGTTGGAGGAAGGGGAAATCATGATCAAAATATATTATCTGGAAAAAAAAACTTATTCTTTTAAATTTAAAAAAACAGTATAATTGGTTCATGGGGTAGTGTAGAAATGACTTCTCTGGGATAAGGGTGAAGTGCTCATGGGTAATGAGACACACAATTTTCTCATGTATAAAGATTTTAAAAAGTGATTAAATGTCTCCAAGATAGAAGAGTAGATTTTTAAAAAATGAGGAACATTGCTATGAGTATAACCAGAGACCACCGTGAAGTGTCAAGAAGTCCGTTAGAATTGTGTGCACTGAGTGTTGCTGTCCCTGGGCAGTGTCGGGAGACCGTCTGGGCGGTCATTGTGATGCTGTACCTGCATCAGTGTGATGAATATAGGCAGGCAGGGCCCATGGCTCACTGCTGTAATCCCAGCCCTCTGGATTCCAGGAGAGCTCTCAGCATGAGCACATAGCAAGACCCCATCTCAAAACACCACTAAAGATAAAAGGAAAACAAAGTAGTAAGTGGCACAACAAAGAACTGTCAGCTCCAGAAAGCATGGTCCCAAGTCACTGAAGTTGGAATCTAGAAATTGTTTATCATATTGGCAAATCCTAGCATGGAGTACCGAAACTTGTTGGAGATCAGTTTTCTGCAGTGATCCCTAGTGCACTACTCAGGCTGTTCTCTGATGCAGCCATTCATTCGGAATGAGTGTGAACAGCCATGTGAACCAGACCACACTTGGATGTGAAAATAAAATACAGCTTTTATTATCTACAGATAACACTTGGAAATAGGTCTTTATACAGTTTATTCAATACAGCTTGCCTCATGTGGAATGGTTTTTAAGCTTCTGGACCAACATTTCTATGAATGCAAAAAGACTAAAATTTATCATTTACCTCTAATTATAAAAAAAAAAATGAGCTATGGTTGATAAGGGTTTATTATAGTTAGTTTCAAGAGTAAGATGGACTTTAACTTGTTACCTGAATTCTTCTCTTAGAGTGCACCCAAGTGGCCAGACATTTTGAAGAAAAATAATTTTTTCTGCCTCCTTTTGTGAGCTTCAGTTTCAGTGCTTTTTATCTCATGCTCTGAGAGTCTCTTCTGTCACATATCCCAGGAATGATGTCCTTGAATAACAGATTTCCTTTTTTCACTTAAATCTGGCAGATGTTTCATTTCTACTCCTCTGTATTCAAGTGTCTGTGGAGTTGTGATGTCATAGTGCAGCTGTCCCTTTGATTACTGGGAAGAACAATAATGCCTCTTTTTTGTTCTTGCCCATTAGCCTCTGACAGTGACGGCACCATCCCTAACCATCGCGGAGAACATGGCCGACCTGATCGATGGATACTGCCGGCTGGTAAATGGAGCCACACAGTCCTTCATCATCAGACCACAGAAAGGTGAGATCCTGTTTTCACTCCTGTTGCACTGGTAGACAAGCTCACCCACAGCCAGTTCTTACTGCAAATGTGAAGGCCAGATGAATTGTAGTGACCTGGATGCTTATTTTTCTAGGGACAGTGGCCTAAGAGATAGCCTGCAGACTTAAAGCTGACCTAGAGTGATGTGACACTTTAACCCTTAGAGTAGCTTCTAAGTTACCATTGGTTCTTTCAGCTCTGGAGATTGTCTTTCCAGTAGTTTTTCAAGTGTCTCTTGTAATTCGCGTTGAAGTTTCTATCCTGATTGTGTTGTTTCAGCTTGGTTTTGGTTTTCTGTACATTTGAAAAGCTTAGAATAGGTGAGGAACAAAATAAATTCTATGTCAAAATGTGAAATCAAAAATTGTAATGAATAAAGATGCCCTAGAAGTGAGGCTCTGTCACCTCAGAATGAAGGTGAGTTTTCTAAGTGTAGTGCAAAGAATGAGGTTGTCCTAAGGATATGAATTTCTGAAACAGTCTTTGAAAACAATCCAAGTGGATCAGTGGAATGCAGGGAGAGCAGCATACTAGCTTCTGCAGTATATACTATGTGTTCTGTGTTTACTCTGTAGACCCCAAGCTAGTTATCATACAGCTCTCTGAGAACCGTCTCAAGCCAGGTATCCTGGAGGTGATCAGGGAAGGGTGAACATTCTGTGACATTGTTCTCTGAGGGGCTAGAAAACCTAAGAGGGACAAGCAGAGTGCAGGGTTCTCAGGAAGGTTTCTGTAAGGGATGAGGGTGGAACTGGATTATAAGGGGAAAAAGTTTCTGCTGAAAGCAGACCTTCATTTAAAAGGACCATAACACTCAAGGAAGCTAGGCATCCAGTAGGGATAGATGGGAGAGTCTCAGCTGGCCGTGTGGGCACGCTATTACTAGTATCTTCTAGGATACAGGCTCTCAACCTGTGGGTCCTGACCATTGGTTAGGAACTGAGACACTGCTCAGTAACAAAATTAGAGTTATGAAGTAGCAGTATTCCTCTGCAGCTACACACATTGTACATTCTTCATAGATTCTAAGTGTTACTAGAAAATCATTTTATCAAAGCAGAATGTTTGGGTTTTTAGCAAAACCCCTAGACGTTGATTTCAAGAGTTCCTTAATCCCTTAGTCATTTGAGAAGACTAGGTTTTAGCAACTTGTCATAACTCTTTATTAAGACTTAACATATCTTTAAACAATGTGAACCTAACACTCAGTTATGTTTCTTATACTGTAAAAATCTAAAATATAATCAGCGTAATGCCTTGGCTGTAAGGGACTGTTACTAAACACCAGAATAAGGCTTCTTCTTCCGGTGCTTACTCTCTTCCAAAGAATTCCAAAATGATGCTTATGTCTCTTTCCTTTTTCTTCCCAGAAGGTGAACGAGCATTGCCATCAATACCAAAGTAAGTGCTCATTTGTGCATTTCCTTACTTGGTTTTGGTAGAAACTTTAAGATCCTTAGGCTTTATTATCTGTTTCCTGAAAAATTAAATCTCTACATCTATGCAAAGACTTAAAAGGCATATTTCCAAATATGAATTAAGTGAGTCATAGTTATATATGGAATTTAAATTTAATCAAGAAGTTTCAAAATTAGTTTTTATTTCAAGTTTAATAAGGGATCTAAAGATGGTTATGATAATTAGGCTGTATACACCTACCTCCTGTCTACTTTGACCCCTCACCAAACTGTCCTAAATAAAGCTCTTTTCTGACATGTGACCTGCTAGAGCCTACCTGACTTGCCAACACCTCTAGCTTTAGTTTTGCTGTTTCTCAAGTTCCCTTCTACTAAATTTTACTTCTACCAACTGTCCCCCAGTTTCCTTTCAGGCCTTTATTAACATTTTTCCTGCATGACAGTCTTATTTCTTGCCTCAGCCCACTGGTCTTCCAGCTCTCTTCTACTTAACTTTTGGAGACACAGGCCTCTGAGCCAGGAGGGCATGCCATGGCATTTCCCTGTAACATCTGATCAGCATATAACCACACTTGGAAAGATAACCTCTTGGCTCGTCCTTATCCTCCTGACAGCCAGCTCTGTGATATTCACATCTTGTGGAATCATTATTGTGAGGGTGACCAGGAACTGGAAAAGCAGCTTGGGGCACTAAGCTTCAGTTTGTGCTTTCTTAGAATATCAACAGCTGGAAAAAAGGCAAGGGATGATTTTGACGTAGCCATATAGGAATTATGAACATGAGTGTAAATGGGAGCAAAGGAAGCATGAATTAAAAGTTATTAGCACACACCGTGCACAAACTGAATCAGTTCATCAGACACTAAGAGGATGGGGATTCCACAGACTTTACAGCAGCCAGATTATCACATGGTGCTCAGCACAGTAGTGACAGGACACAAGCAGGTGAGGGACTGCTGGGGCAAGGACCTGCAGTTCTGGCCGTGGAATAAGGAAGGAAGCAGTGTAACTATGCCTGCCTGCTAGTCAGTGGAGGTGACACACATTGTAGTATCCATGTAACTGCAGTGAAAGAGAAACCTGATTTGATAGACGGTAGCTAACAGTTTTTATAATAAAGGTAGATTTCAAATATTTACAAAATTTAGTACAAGATAATAAATTCCATGACTTTGATTGTAGAAACTTTATTGTAGCAGTTTCATATAGGATATTTGTGGTTATAAAATGATATGCTATGTTCAGTTCTAATAGTCTTCTGGTATAAATCCTGTATTCTAGGAAACATTTCCTCTTGGACTTGTATAGTAATGCATATGAAGTAGGAAGAAGTTTTTCTTACGAATAACAGTAACTAAGAAAACAGCTGACAAGTGTAGAACTCCTATTATTAAAAGATGTATTGTTACTTGTGTGAGTCTGGGCACATGTCACACAACACCAGTACGGAGATGAGAGGACTTTGTGAAGGCAGTTCTTTCTTCCTTCCGTTACATGGCTGCCAGGCTTGCAGTGCTAGCACCTTTACCTGCTGAGTATCTCCCCGGCATGTGGGCCTCCTTTTTTTCCCCTGTGTTTGGTGCTTTCCAAAAATTTTAAACTATGTATTTTTTGATGACATTAAAATATTTTATTTTAATATGTTAATGATAGCAATGTATGTCTTAACTTTTTATATGCTATAAATTTAAAAAACATTTAAATGCTACCATGTTTTAAATTAGTTTTTATTTTGTACATTCGTGTGTGTGTGTGTGTGTGTGTGTGTGTGTGTGTGTGTGTTTATGCGTCCACACTTACGTATCTGTGAACACACACATGCCCCAGTTTGTTTGTATCAATCTGAGGATAACTGGTAAGAATCCATTTTGTCCTTCTATCATGTTGGTCCCAGGGAGCAAGCTTAGGTCATCAGGCTCGGTGACAGAAACCTTTACCGGCTGAACTACCTTCCTAGCTCTCAATTTAGGTTTTAAAATAGCAAAATTCAGTTCTAGTTGCATGACTCTATAACTTTTGGGCAGTTCTTTACAGTCTAGCATTTAAGCTGAAAACTTACATGGCCTTTACATTACATATTACATAGTATTGTTTAGCTCTTTGTGAGAAGCTCTTTTCAAGCACGTCTGTGGACTTTATTTTTAAATTTTTTAGATTGAGTAATTAATTAATTTACTATTTTTGTGATGCTGGGGATGAATCCCAGAACCTCAAATGTTATACAAGTGCTCTGTCATTGAGCTACATCCCTAACCCAGTTCTCTGTTTTAATTTCTGGTCTTAGAAGCCTGTCCAAACTCAGTTTCTTAAAAACTTCAGTAAAAACACAAACAACCTGTCTAGACCTTAATCTCTCAGGAATGGTGCTGGCCTTCCTAATCTGAGGCAGACACAAATGCCTCTTTGACACAGACAGATGTTTAGGTCCTGGGAAAGACAGTGTTTATGCTTTGTCTGCTTTGTTGCAGGTTGGCCAACAGTGAAAAGCAAGGCATGCGGACACATGCGGTTTCTGTGTCAGGTAAGGATCTTCAGGTAGAGGCCGCGAAGAGCAAGCTTGAGGGAGGATGTTACAAATGACACTCTGTTCAGTTCATCCACTTAGAACATAAAGCATGTGTGTGGTTTTACTGTCATGAAGTAGCTGTCCATATAGACGTTTTACAGATGCCGTGTGTGACCCTGACGTGTTACTCACCAGGGTATGGAGTCTTCAGATTGTCTCAATGCCATGTTCTGTTTGAGTGCAAGCCTTAACTTTTGAAATTGTCATTACGGTTTTCTTTACAGTTTAGCAGGATTTGACAGAGTGTACTTGTGTATTGTGTGTTTGAAGTTCAAAATTTGTGATTTTTAAATGGTTTTTGTCTTTGACAGTTAACATAATGGTTATTTAATACAGTAAAGGTACTGCATAAGCATTATCTTAACTATTTGTTGGTGTGATGACTGTTTTATTATGTTTTCAAAATATATGTGCTCCTTTGCCTTCATCTAAAAATGTGGAGTTTAGAAGAGTTTTAGGGAGGGGCAGAAAAAGACAACTTCTAAGGGCCCCAGCTGTGTATCTTAACATACTTGTACTCTACTGTCATATGTACATAATGTCCACATGTGTTTATGTTACTACGTACCACCTGATCTCAGCAATGCCTGTGAGCATGAAGATATAGTTGTAAAATAATCCCTTCTGGTACATTTAGTATGTGACAGATAACACTCAGTTCCTGTTTGTTCTGAGTCAGTTTTTTTGTTTTTTTTTTTAAGTTTAGTTTTGTTTTTTGCACAGTTGTTTCTAGATCCTCTTTTGGTGCACAACATACAAATGTATCCGTTTATTATTTTCCTTGTCCACAAACATCCCATAACTCCTGCTCCACAGGTGTCTGCATCTGTGATACACTCCAGGCAGAGTCACTCTGTTAGTGCTTATTAACTCTATTTGTGCTGATAGCATAGACCCAACAGCTATTTCCTGGCAGGCAAAGTGCAGAGAGGCTCTTGATTTTCTGAGTTTGGCCTTACTGGACAGTGTCTGAGCTACTGCATATTCTCCAGGACATGTCAGTCATTTGAAGGCCTGAACAGTGACCTGGGAAGAAACCTAGACTTCTGGAGTTCTTGTTCCTTTTGTGGTTGGAGGGGAAGGCTCACGTGCCCTGGTAGGAGTCCAGAGGAAAGAGCAGCTCCTAAGCCTCTGAGGCTGAATCTCCAGTGTGCTTTGTAGGATAGATGGGTGCTTTGAGTACCACTTAATCATTCAGGCACTGAAGTGTGTATGCCCTGTAGAAAGGCAGTTTGGGGTGAAGCTCAGATAATGGTGACTGTGTTTGTCACAATCCCCACAGTTGCCCAGACACAGGAGTGAGTTCACACTTCCTCTTGGACTAGAGAATATCACTCTGCTATTTACCTTTGGATGTTACCCACCTTTGGCTCCTTTATTTTCAGGTTAGAGTCAATTTCCTTTAGTGAGTGGTCAGCATCTAAGCTCTGCAGTTTACTTCCCAGCCAGCCCCTCTTTTTGACACACGCTCTAATAAAGAAAAAGTTGGCCAATTTTGTTGTTGTTGTTAAACTAAATCTTATGTTGTAGCCCAGGCTGTCCTGAAGTTCTTGATGTTTCTACTGAGTCTCCTAAATGCTAGGATTGTTAGTGTATGTTACCATGCCTGAGCATCTGGATTCTAGTGAGTGCTGTTGTGTTCTACTTTGTTTTATGTTCTGTGTTCTCTTTATGAGTTAACTCATGAAATCCTTGTAACAGACTGCTGAAATCTTCTCTCTGAGTGTACAGATGAGGGAACTAAAGCCCAAGAGGTTACAAAATGTGCCAAGGTTATACAGTGAGCAAAAATAGAGTCACTATGCAAACTTTGGTATCTGTCTCAAACTCCTTTTTAAGGATTCTGCTTTTGTTGTATTCTCCTAGGGGAAATTGTGTTCTCTTCTCTGAGTTACTTCTTTCAGGAAAAAAATCTATCAGTAAAAATTTCATGCCTCCCAGATGACATTCAGACTCAATCAGACTGTCTAGCTCAGCTGTTGATGCCATCCCTTGGTCTCAGTCTGCCTTCCGACTCCCCACTTCTCCTGAGCCACATTGATTCTCATTCATATTATACTAGGGACTGTGTTCACTCTCTTCTGTCTTCCTCTGTTGGCGCTGTCCCATTGTCGTGTTCTGTCCTTCCTTACACAACAGTCTTTCCATCCCTGAAAGCTGACCGGCAGGACTTTGCTTCTTGACCATCCCTATGCAGTTCTCAGACCCACACAGAGATGAGTGATCAGCAACAGAGCTGGTACTTTTAGCCTGTTGGCCATGTCATGTACTACTTGCTCCTAGGCAAATTCAGGTTTGTAAATTCTGTCTTCACAGACTGTAAAGTACTCCCCTCGCTTGGAGCCTGTGCACAGTCTCCCTGGGAATGTTTTTGTTAATGTGATATCTAGATGACAGTGCTGTGCTGTAACCAGATCCCAAGATGATTTCTTGACTTTACTCTTTGTTTTCCGTGTGGAATGTGATGCTGACTCTTTATGCTAAAATCCTATTGCTGATGGGCCTATGACCTTCCATATCTGCTGCCACAGTGACTCTGCTTTGTGTGAGCCAGTGGAGTGGGTTGTGGTCTTATGTGCTCACTATCCTGCTACACCCTTCCTCACTTACCCTTGACAGACCCTACAGGGTGGACTGAATGCATTCAGCAAATTATTGCTGTGTGGGGTGCCCTCTGTTGGATGTTCTCCATCATTGGGGTAGGGGGAGGGCACTTTTGTTTATATAAAAATGAAGTTGACAGAGTTTCACAAAGATACCTACTAGAACAACATTTTTCTCTGGGCATGTTATTCTTAGAGTTAAGCAGATTTTTTTTTAAAGATTATGCATTTTGTGAGCTCAGGTAGAAAGAACATCAACCCTGCCTATGACAGTGAGCCCTGAGTGAATGTGGCCCTTGGGTTTTGGGTTGCTGCTGGAACAGTGTTGGTATAAGGACATTTCCCAGATCATAGAGTAAAACTGATTTCAAGTGTTTTGAATACTTAATTATGTTTGATGGGTTGTTGCTTTGTTTTTTGAATTTTCTAAGAATAAGCAGACCCTCCTTGATTGAGCTCCAGACCTCAAGTGTGAATAGAGCTCATGATGGTTGTCATCTGTTACTCTGTGTCCCTTGTTTGATATTTGGGCCATGCAAAATCAGACTATAGATTATAATTTTTCTCTTTTATATATCTCTATGGAAATAACCACAGTGATCTTTTTTAATCTGGCAAAAGTTTTTTTTTTTTAATTTGTTTCTGTTGAGCCTTCTGTGCTATTTTGAGATGACTTTTTTAAAGTATTATTACACATGTAAAAATTTGTAACAGATTATTATTTTATTACATATGATTATGTTTATATAGGATTACTTGGTGTATATACTTAGGTGGTATATTGAGTTAGTAATTGAAACTTATTCTAACTACCAAGAAAACAGCAAAATAAATATTTGTATCGGCCTGCTTTATTCCAATATGAATAATTCCTGCTTATCTCTAATATGTTTGAGTAATTTTTGATCTGTACAGGTCTGAGAAGAGCCAGGCTGAGAGTCTGTAATCATTCCTGCATCTCTTTCCCTGCCTACCTGCATACCGGGTCTCTTGTTCATTGATTGTTCTGCTGTTGCTTATCAGACATAAGTACTTATTTACATGCTTAGGGAATTTAAGTGGCTTGGTCATGTTTGTGCAGCATTGAATAATAGAGAATTTGCTTGAACCCCAGACCTTGAACCCCAAGAACTCATTCTGTTTTTATTAGACAGCATTAATCATTGCAAGATCTCGATGTGTGCAGGGGAATAATATTTTAGCATGTAATTCTATTATAGAAGTTTTCCCATTTATCAGGAGTAATAAAGTACTGACTTTTTTGTTCAGATTCAAAAGTCTGTCCTTTGTTCAGTTTGAACGAGCTACTTATGCCTAATTTTACCATCTAGTTTTCATTGTGATGGTGTCATGCTTTCCAAAATTGTCCACTTTGTTGTCATATATTCCCACACACACACTTTGAGATGGGAGTTCTCATTCTGAAGCCTAGGCTGGATAGAATTTACTATATCCCAGCCTTGCTTGGAATTCACTGTGAATCTTCTGCCTCATCCTTCCAAGTGTTGGAATTACAAGACTTGCACCACTATGGCTCTGAATGCTTGGCTTAAACACTATTCATAATTTAAAGATGTAAGGTGGTGAGTCCTTCCCTCACTTATAGTATTATTAATTTGTATATAAGTTCTTTCAGGCCAGGTCTGCTGGCACGTGCCTTTAATCCCAAGACCTGGGAGGGAAATGCAGGAGGATCTCTGAGTTTGAGGCCAGTCTGGTCTACAGAGTGAGTTCAAGGACAGCCAGGGCTATACAGACAGAGAAACCCTGTCTTGAAACAAATGAAATACAAGTAGTTTATTTGGGAGCTAGATGTGATGGTGCATATCTACATTCCCAGTTTCTGAGTTGGAGGTTGAGGCAAGATTACAAGTTTGTGACCAGCCTTTGCAAGAAGCCTAAGTGAGGCTTTGTTTAAGCTGGACATGTACTTTAGTAATAGAACACTTAGATGCTGTGTGCAGGGCCTTTTGTTCAGTCCCTGGTACTGCTGGACAAAGTTCATTGTTGTAAAGTTTGTGCTTTATGATGCATCACTGGTGATATTTGGCAACTATTAGGCATTAGATATTATTACATGCATACTGTGAGAACCTGGGAAACTAGGTCCTAGTCACAGTGGTCACAATAAACATGTTCTGACCTGGCAGGTTAATCTAGGAAGAACTCTAAACTATTGAAAAGATCTATGTCTGTAGTATCAGGAACCACTCTGACTGATAGTGTGCACAAATAAGGGCAGACGTAATGAGAACAGCCCACTCTTGCTTCTTATTCATTCATCCATCTTGATTCATTAGAATTGGGCTTGTTACTAGACTAGTGATATCTAACGGTGGCTCTTAATCACATTTTTTCCTCTGTGGTTTCTGAGGACTGTCAAGCACTGAGGTCATAAAAGCAAAGAAATACCAGCATCATAGGTTGAGAAATAGTGTCATATGTGAAGGCCAGAATGAGTTCTCCTCCTCTTCCTCCTCCTGGATTGAGCTCAACTTTCATGTGGGAGGTGCTGCAGAAGGACTAGCAGGCTTGCCTTGGATGACCTGAGACACTTTCTCATTCAGAAGGCTCAGCAATGAGGACTTCTGTTTTTACAAACAGTCCTTGGGAATCTGCCTTCTGGGGTTTGTTTCTTGTCTTTCCTAACAGCCTTCATACCAGGAGAAAAATGAATTGCTATACCAGAGTATTTTAAACAAAAAAATGCATTTCTGTCTCTACAAAACTGTGTATTTTAGAGTAGGCAGTGCTTAAGTATTCTTGACTCACAAACCTTAACCTCCTGAGTAAACTGATGAGAACTTCAGGACAGATTGCAAGGCGCCTAAGCATCATTTCACTGTTAAACAAATACTGCTAACAGAAAAAACTTCAAAGGAATCCCACCACCAACTTCTCATTTGGTAATACATTTAGTAACTGCATAGACAGACATTATGGGTTAAGTTCAGACTTTGTGATTCAAGATCAGCTATAGAGATAGACAGACACTATCAAATTCCCACATCGTGTTTTTGCCTTTAAGGAATTGCTTAAATATTTTATCATGTTATATTTCAAGCATATACAAAGAGAGAGGACAGAATTGTGAAATGATTTCCCATATACTCATTACCCAGATTCAGCAGCCAAAAACTTACAGCCAGTTTCATGTCACCTCTGCCTACAGCTCTTACATACACCTGTAATCCTGTTGTTATTTTAAAGCAAATGGCTTTCAAGCTCATTCCCCCCCCCCAATATAAAAACGTTATCAGGCACTCAGTGTGAGTAAATTCCGTGTTACCCATCTTTCAGACAAATATGAAACAAGACATTCTTGTTCAGTTTCTTCTTTGCCTCTTCAATCTTCTTGCCAGGCCCTTCTGTTGTCTGTTTGGATTCTATAACTGTAATAAGACATGGACTAAAAGCAGTTCAGGGAAAGAAAAGGTGTATTTGGCTTATACTTCCACATTACTGTCCATCACTGAGGGAAGTCAGGGGAAGAACTCAAACAGAAACCATGTAGGATTCTGTCTGTTGTCTTGCTCATGTTCACCCTAATACATAGCAAGCTGTAGGCCAGCCAGTGCCACATAGGAGATCCTGTCACCAAAAATAAATTAAAAAAATGAAAATTGACCAGTGAATTGGAGCCTCGCCAGTCTTAAACTTGCCCTCTGTAATAGTCTCTGTGAATAACTCACCTAACGTTGGAAGCTGTCGACATGCATACCTTGGCCACAAATGGGCAGCATGTAAATTATATTGCCAATCCGTTATATTACAAACCCAGGGAGTCTTCCTACTTGAGAGACAGGAAAACAGCTTTTTATACATGTGCCAGTTTGATCTGTTGTTTGTTTCTACAGACAAGGTCTCATTATATAGTTCTGATTATCCTGGAGCTCACTATGTAAACCAGGCTGACCTTGAACTCACAGATACCCTAATCCTGACTCTGACTCCACAGAGTACTGAGATTGAAAGCATACACCCTGGCTGTGATGGCTAGTTTTGTCAATCTGACACAATGTAGAATCCCCTGGAAAGAAAGTCTTAAAGATTATTTATACCAAATTGATCTGCGACATTCCTGTGGAAAACTGTCTGAATTATGTTCATTCAAATGCGAAGGCATGCCCATTGTGGGCAGCAACATTTCCTAGATTTGAATCTTAAATTGGACAGAAAGAAAGGAAGCTAAGCAGTAGGAATATTGTCTTTGCTCTTGATTGTGGATATGATCATTGCTTCTAGTAGTTCCTGCCTTGACTTTGTACAGTAATGGACTGTAACCTGCAATTGTGAGATAGAGTAAGCCTTTCCCCTAAATTGCCTTTTATAGGGATATTTTATCACAACAGAAATTGAACTAGGAGAATATGGCATCTCATTCAATCTCCTCTGTAGAACCAATTCAGATTGTAAGAAAAGAGACTCTGAGCCAAATATGGGGGAAGGCCGAAATATCAGAGAGAGAGGAAGCACCACAGTCAATTCTCACCCAACTGTCTTGCAACTTCCTCAACTTTGCTCCTGGTGCTTCTGCAGGTCACTTCTGCCTCTGCTCGGTTCCTACAGGCCTTACACACCCTTCTGGTCAGCTGTATCCCATCCAGGTTAGGATTAAAGGTGTGCACTATTCTAACTAGCCTTGAACTCACAGAAACATACTAAGTTTTATCTCTGTAGTTATGGGATTAAGGGTGTAGGTCACCACTCCCAGCTTCCTGTGCTGGAATTAAAGATGTGTGCTTTTGAATCTCAGTTGTTTGTCCTTGTACTCAAGAAATTCCTGAGCTGTCTGCCTAGGATTTGACTGTGTGCTGTCTCTCCAGTATTTCAGGTTTTATTAAATATGTAATATAACACCACACTCCTTCTTTCCCCAACCCCAGCAGGATTCTCCTCTTGAGAGATCAGTATATCTTGGCCCCTAGATGCCTCACTCAATGGCCACTCTTCACACCAAGGACACAGTGCTGAGTCTTTGGGCTATTTGCTCTTAGTCTCTGTACCTTTCCTGTGGGGGTCTCTGTTCTTTTATGGCTTATTTACACTTTCACCTTTCTATTGTGCCCTCCCTCCCTCCCTTGGGTTTTTTCCCCCCTGTGGGGGGAGAAGTTGTTTGTTTGTTTGTTTGTCAAGACAGGGTTTCTCTGTGTGACAGTCCTGGCTGTCCTGGCTGTCCTGAAACTTGCTCTGTTTACCAGGCCTACCTGTGCCTCTCAAGTGCTGGGATTAAAACCATTCTCCACCACCACCTAGCCCCTGCTGTTCTCTTGAGCCCAAATTCAGTGTGTGGCCTACTTGTTCACAACAATGAGCACCTCACGCTTAGCACATTGGAATTGGATCCTGGTGCCTATGCAGAGCTGTGCCTGATCCTCCACTATTTCCCAAGTGACATCCATCCCTCAATTGACTCTCTGCCTCACCTCCCATACTTACCCTGCTTACTGCCTCATTCTCCTTGATTGATACTGTTCTGCATGCTCCCTCTGACTGCTCCCAAGAAGCATGTAAAGTGAGATAGCTGTGCTATAGTCCTTAACTCCATTCATTACCTCCTTCATGTCACTCAGAGTAAAAGACAATGCCTGAGCATGAGTTATCAGCTACACTTTCTGATGCTCACTAACCGCCACCTCCTGCCAGGTTATCCAGTCTTACTCTTTGTTACTCCTTGCCAGTATCCTCTTGGCCTCTACAGAAATGTAGCCTGAATGTCTGTCTGTATCCTGCCTGTGCCTGCTGCTATGGGCATGCCCACTTCCTATTCTCTTGGCTGTCTTTGCAAAATGATTGCTTTATTGAAAGTTTCAGATCTACACAAGCATGCCTCCATATCCCTTCTGCTGTGTTTGCCATCATAATGCTTGCATGCGTATTGGTAGTTTATCTTTCTTCTGCACAAAGACACAAGTCCGAGACTGTTTGTCCTAATTCTCCTCCTACACAGTTTACCTAAATTATGGTAGATGTCTGAAGCATGTTGCAAAAATTATTATCATCTGTAAGTTCAGAAGCCTAATAAGCTGTGTTTTTATGAAGCAGGTTAGTCTCAGTATTACTCAAGAAAATCATTTTAAAAACTGCTTGTTTTGAATCAAGATAAAGAATATTACCTGTTCAGAAATAAACAAAGTAAGAGAGGACTAAGAACAGGTGGACATGGGTAGAGGTCACTGTGAAGGCTGGCCAGCACCTCATCCCTCAGTTCTTCATAGAGGGAGCTTTGGCTTCTTTCTCTCCAAGAAGTGGGAATTGTCAGTGTGAGAGCAGTGGAGTTGGTGTCTGAAAACCGCCAAAGCCTTCAGGATAATGGGTCTAAGACTGTGAGTCAAGCTTAGTCAAGTATTCTTTACTCCAGTCTAGTTTATTTCATGTTAGTTTGTTTTGTTTTGTTTTGTTTTTCATGGGGTCCTATATATCCAGACAGGCCTTCAAGTTCTGATACTTCTGCCTCCAGTACCTCCAAAGCTGTAGGATTATAGGCACACACCTTCATACCTGGCTTCAGACATCATCTTATATACTCAGAGCATAATTCCTAAAACCAGGCATTTAATAACTACACATGTTGTTATTTGCAGTCCATATATTTGATTGCAATAATGCTTTTG
This sequence comes from Sigmodon hispidus, assembly GCA_004025045.1. Lineage (NCBI taxonomy): Eukaryota > Metazoa > Chordata > Mammalia > Rodentia > Cricetidae > Sigmodon > Sigmodon hispidus. The sequence continues at coordinate 57,734 of PVIH01009456.1, read as the reverse complement.
ATTCTTATCTTCCCCATCCCACCTCAGTCCATAATTCACCCAGCATCAAATGGAGCATTTTATTGTCTAACCAGAGCCATCATGTAGGAAGTCCAGAAACAAAGTGGCTTTTCAGACCAAACATTAAGATGAAGTAGTCAGTAACTGTCACTGAAATCAAATCATGCCACTTAAAAATACTGCTAATTTGTATATTTCAGTTCTTCTTATTTCTCTTTAGGTATAGATACTGAGATTATTGCTTTCTTAATGACCACTGTCTTGACCATCATTCTCCATGGACCTAAGCTTCAAGTCCAGACTGTTAGTGATGGCACCCTGTGCCTCTGTATACTGTCACACTGTGTCTGCCACATCTTAAAGGCTTGATTCTGATGTGTGTGCTCTACTACCATTGCTCCTGTGCCCTCACTGCTCTGCATAGAGAGTGTGTCCCCGAGTAAGTGTGTCAAGCACTTAGGTGAGCAAACAATGAGTAAATATATGATGGCAGCTTTGCAGCTTTGCAGCTTTGCAGCTGGATGTCCTCATCACCAGTTTATGTTAAGATACTCCAGGTCATGAGTACTGTAATTGCTCATAAAGCTCTTACAGTTTTCTGAGATTTCTTTCTTTATGGACAGATGTTAAATGTTCACAGACACATAGACTGTTCTTGATTCTTAAGTCTTTGTTTTTTGTTACTGTTGGTTTGGGTTTTTTTTTTCCTTTTTATTTTGTTTCAGTTGTGTTATTTGTTACTTGACTGGCCTGGAAGAGCTCCTAGTTGTTCATTGTTTGTTCTTTTTGTATCTTGTGTTAATCTCTAGTAAAAACAAATAATTTTTTTAAAACTCCAAATCAATGACAGTAAGAAATAAGGTATGCCAATGGTCCCATAAAAGCATTTCAATTGTGTATATGTTCTTATAGCTTTAAAATTAACTGGCTGGTTTTGTATTGAAATAATTTGTTTCTGTTTTTCTTTTTCTTCTCTTGCCTCTTTGTAAAGGAGTCAGTCACTGCCAACATAAAGTTAAGAAAGCTAGGCGCTTTCTCCCTTTGGTCTTCTGTGCCCTTGAACCTCCTCCAACCGGTACTGCATTGCACTTGTACAGGCTTTCCTGTCAACCAAGGCACCTCACAGAGCTAACTGTAGCTGGATGCTTCTAGATTGTCCCAAGCAGTTCATAGCCATACTGAATACCAGTGTATGTGCTGTTCCGTGTCCAGTAGTGATAACTTGGGGGGCAAGTTTTGTGTCTCATAACTGACACAATTTGGGCCACTGTCCTAACTAGATGATCTTTTGTTGCCTATTTGCTGGCTTTTAAATGCATGGCAGGCCAAGAAGTAGCTTCCTGGTGGCATTTCTGTTGTCTTGTTTTCCTACAGGGGTTGTCAGGACCTGTTTCTGGCCTTGTGAATTTTCTAACGTAGCATGTGTGAAATGGCTCATACGAGCCCTGGGTGTCTGCATTCTGTGTTCTGGGAGGCAAATGTTGAAGAATGCAGCATAGATGAGGCACTGCCTGTGCCATTTGGAGGGTTTGTAGGAAAGCAGTGTTTGTTGTTGTTGTTGTAATTGTTAAAACAATATTTTTTTAAATGTCTGAAAATTAGTACTTTTGTATGAATTCAAATGGAGGGCTGAATTGTCATCAGAACCTTAAGAACTACACTTGCCCTTCATGGTAGTATAGGCATGACCTGTATCTATCATGGAGACTTAAATCCCCTACCTCATTGAGATATGACAGGCTTATCTCCTGGTGACCCTTTTACTCACATGGTAATGATGAGATTCTTGTCACTTGTATATAAAGGATAAAAATGGTCCTTAAGATAAGTAGAAGCCTGTTTAGCATTTAACAATGTTAGGCAATCAAATTACTTTTGCCTAGTGTGGTACAAAGTAATTAGGCTCTGCTGTTCTCCTGTGTAACTGTGTGTAATCTGTTGGCAGCATAAAATTTGGCTTAATGCTCTTCAACTCCAGTAAACACATTAGTACAGTTTTTGGTATCTTGTGAATGAAGCTTGGGGTGATTTTGTTATTTTCTTAAGCTTTGATTTACTTGTCATTTTAATAGTGTGTTTCCTTCTCTTCTCTTCTCTTCTCTCCTACCCGCTGTTCCCTACTTCTCCTTTTATTGCATGCCACCTGGATCTGCAGATGAAATTAGTGGGGACGGTAATATTTATTTTCACATTTGTGTTACTGCTGTGAGATAATCATGTGGTGCATGTATAATGATTTATTAGTGAGGTGTTAAAAGGGAAAGTCAGTGATCTTTAACAATCATTCTGGAAGTACTAGTGATAGTAGTGATAACTGTTTTCTCCACATTTGATATTTTAAAATTACATTTAGTGTGAAGGTTCTTGTCTGCTTTCTGTTGTTCCTGCACAAAATGTGATATATTTATACCAGAAGATTAAGTTTTATAAACTAAAACGGGGAAATTTTTACTTTTCCTTATGGTTTCGTGATAGTTTATCTTTAGTGGAGATTTTTAATCCTGTGTATTTTGAGTTGGAGATGTAAACTTGCAGAGAGTTTATAACCAACATAATTCCAGAAAAGGTTGTTCTTTGTGGAATTTCAGGCCATTGTGGAGCTTCACTTTTGGGGTGGTCTGTGGTAGTTAGGTATCAACACCTGCTACTCTGAGTGTTTCCTGTGGTTCTAGACTACCTGCCAGCCCTCCTGCACCTCATCAACCCACACACCTCACAGCAGAGAGAGACCCAAGGTGGACTGTGGGCTCCAGCTTTGGTTTTCCTCACTTTCCTATTCTGTCACAAGCTTATTTACCCTGCCTCCTCAGGAAAAGGTGCCCCAGGAGTCATTGTGAGGATTATTGCTAGGCACAGGTGCAGATGACTATAAACAAGCAGTGGTTACCACAGATGGGTGCGTTGCAAGCATTTATGTGGACTTTTTCACACATAAATTTCCTGGTACTGAGTTAGCCAGAGCAAGACTATATCCCATCTTACAGAGAGTAGCAGGGGCAGGGTTCTGGTCTTGATTGGCTGCCGTCTAAAAGACACTAAGGCTTACCTGTTCTAGTACTTCCACTTAAGGTAACAATGTTTTTATGCTTTTAATACTTGAGGGGGAAATTTCAGAAGAAAACTAGTACTTATGATATCAGAATTATACGAAACTCAAACTAGAGTGTCCATAAGTTCTTTTAGAACACAGTCTCTGCTATTTGTTGGCATGGTACTTGTCTGCCCAAGGAGGAGTTTGAACAGCAAAGCCAAGTCCTTGCCACAGGAGTGCATCTCTAAAACATTTCTTCTTTCCTGGCTATTACAGAAAAAATAGTCCCCTTCTTGATCTTAGTCACGTAGTTGGTTAGGATTTTGAGTAAAGTGGCCTTGTGGCTCCTGCAAAAGACCTCTTTGCCCTGTATTTGGTGTCTTTGGAGTTCATGACATGTCTGTTAACCTGGCAGGATAAGACCCTGAGGTTGGTTAGTCCTCTCCTAAGTGAACCAGCCCCTGTGGTGGTATTAGTACCTGTGATTGGCTCAGCATAGACACACATACATACACATATGTTAGCCACTTGTCAGGGACCAAGGGCAGCAGGAAAGCCAATCAAGGGAACAGTTACAGAGTTTTGGGTGCCTGCCTGCTCCTGCAGACATGCCTACTGGGTGTTAGGAAGAGATAGGAGCAACACTGTATGTTATACCCAACATGCCAGGAGTCAGTTTTGGTTCTACAAACCCAACCAAGGACAGTATCAATGCTGCACCACTGTATCCCTTATAAATACCAGGCAAGCCTGGTCATGCAGCTCTCGGAGCATGTGTGCCAGGGTGTGAGCCTCTGATGCCACTGATGAATATTGGCGGTTTCAGTAGTGGCTTTGTCTCCTTTTACTGGGCTGTCACATGAGATCTTGTCTGTCATCTTCAGAGCTATGGCATTCTTCTTATTCATATTGTGATACTGAAACACAAATTACAATAATATCCCCAGATTTAGAAGTTCCTGTTTTTATAATACTTATTTTTCAGATTTACTTTATTCCCTCTTATTTCTGAGATAGGTTCTTGTCCAGCACATACTGGTGTCCAACATTGAACTTGTAATCCTTCTGCCTTCATCTTATAAATGCTGGCGTTATGAGCGTGTGCCACTTTGCCTCATCTCATGTAGTGCTGGGGACTAAACTTAGTACACCACCTGAGCTACATTGCCAGCTCTCTTTTTATTGTATTTATTTATTTGAGACAAAGTTTTACTGTGTTACCCACGTTGGCCTCAAACTCCTGACCCTAAATGATCCTCCCACCTCAGCCTCATGCATAGCTGGGATGACAAGTGTATATACCTCACTTTTGAGCCTTGAACTTACAAGCTGACGATTCCAAAATTGTCCGCCAGTTCACAGGTCTGAGTATCCCTGGAGCAGAATTGTGCGCCAAAATACTTAATTTAATAATCATAAAGCAGAGGGTTGTCCGATCTCCTGAGTATATTTCCAGACACTTTTGTTCTTTTTATTTTGTCTTTTTGGAACAAGGTTTCTGTTTTAAAGTAGCTCTGGCTGTCCTGGAACTCACTTTGTAGACAAAGCTGGCCTTGAATTAACCTAGGATCCACCTGCCTCTTCTATCTAAACGCTGTAATTAGAGGTATGTGTGTGCCACCCCACCTTGCTCCAAACACTTTGGAAGATAATAAAGTTAATGTATGACATCTTAGAGCTAAGGCTTTGTGTCACAGAGCCAAGTTGAGACCATGCTCCTTCTCAGGTTGTGTGTGTGAACTGAGGGCTGATAGTGTATGAGTTCTCAGTACTGGACAGCATTTGCTAGCTCAGACAGCTTGTCCCAATCACCTCAAGTGGAGAATGTGGATCCAGCTTCTTTATATCCCTCTTTTTTTTTTTTTTTTTGGTGCCCAGATATGCAAGCCTTTCTTCCTCGTTCCCTCTTTCTCTGTTACTCCTGTAATGCCATTTTTTGGTGGCTTTTTCTGACTGGCCTCCACAGCCATCCAGGGATCTTGAACATGTAAATCACCTTTGTTACCAGTATTACACTGTCCCACAATCCCTAAAGATACAGACTTTCCTGGTTCTTGCCTTCTGAATTGTTTTAAGGTTGATATCTCCTGAGGGTTTTAAGAGCTTGCCTTGAGACACTTGAGTTGAATGAGGACTGTTGAAGGAGGCTGCACACAGAACTTCTTACCTTCAGGTCTTTAGAGAGCCCTCGTGAACACCAGCATCATGAGTGCCTGCCGTTTCTCAATGCATGGTACCATTGTCTCCTCTCATCATAGCCCCATAAGTGCATGCCGCTCTCTTGTACTCATGAATGCATGGCTGTGGCCTAGGCAGGAAATGGTTAAGTACAGAATGCTCTGCTGCATGCTGTTTATGCTTTCCTGAACAAGGTTCTAGGGTCCTGGGTATTCACTGTCCTTACTGTGTTGCCACCATGCATTCATCCTCATTGCTTAGCACATCATTCCTGAGCACCTGCTTTGTGCCAGGCACTGTGCTAGATGCTGAGGACGTAAAGGAGAAAAGGACACATGGGGACACTGCTCCAGGAGACCCTACTCTGCATAGGTGGGCAGGTAGGTGTTGAGGAAGCAAACCAATGTGGAGTTAAATGATGACATTAGGGGATTAGGAACAAGGAATAGGGATAATTAACTTGGAAATTTTTGAAACAAGGCATGGTAGCAGAAACCAAAACCTGGCTATGAGTCCACATGAGCTCTGGGACACACTAACTCAGTTGAGGTCATTGCTGTTGGTGTCATCTTCTGTTTCACATCCCTCACACAGACAGTAGACTCCCGAGTTCCCGAGAAGATTAACTTCGGGATGAGCTTGCTGTGGTCTTGTGCTTCCTAGGAAGTTGTGCTGTAGTAGCCTTGGTGCATTCTGTTTATAGTGCAGTGATTAAGTTTACTACATTTTGAGTGAGAAGGAAACAATTGGCTGAGAGATATGTTGCTTCCGTAGTCTCAGCTATTGGGATAGACTCCTCTCCACCTGATTATAATTATTAGAGATACCTGAGCAGCTCTTTTTCTTTAATAGGCTATCTTATACAAATGGTGACAGGCCAACAGGGTGCCAGATCTCTGAGAACCCAGGAAGGGAGGCAAGAGGAAAGGGTGACATTTTACATTCATTAAAACTTTGTTTTAGGGGCTGCAGAGATGGCTCAGAGATAACCACTAGCTGCTCTTCCACAGGACAGCTTTGATTCCCATTTGTAACTACAATTCCAGGATCTGATGCCCTTTTCTAGTCTCTATGGGCATCAGACATGTATGTGGTACACAGACATATACACAGGCAAAATATCCATACACATCAAAAGGGCAGCATGGTGCATGCCTTTGATCCCAGCAAAGGCAGGCAGATCTCTGTGAGTTCAGGGGAGGCCATTCTGGTCTACAGAGCAAGTTCTAGGACATCCAAGGCTACACAGGAAGCCCTGTCTCAAAAAACAAAAACAAAAACAAAACAAAAATTTAAAGACTGGGTGTGCTGCTGCATGAGTTTGAGGATGGCCTGATCTACAAATCAAGTTCCAGGACAGCCAGGGTTACACAGAGAAACCCCGTCTCGGAAAAACAAAACAAAAACTTTGCTTTTAGTTCTATGTACACAATGCTTATAGAATATGTGAAAATAGTATATTCACCTGCCATCTAGGACTTGGGAGAGTTGATTTGTTGATGATGGGTTTTTTTTTTTTTTTTCTCCCAGCCAGACATTTTTTTTAAGTGCTGACTACACCTTCAGAACGGCATTCTTCCCTTTAGAGCAGTAGTACCCAGCCTTCCTTATTCTGCAGCCCTTTAATACAGTTCATGTTGTGGCGCCTCCCCCAAATTATTTTGTTGCTACTTCATAACTGTAATTTTGTTACTGTTATGAATTGTAGTATAATATTTATATGAGACCCCTGTGGGGGTATGGTAACCCACAGGTTTGTTGGCAATGATTAACTTGTTGTATGTAGTACATACAGTAGCTAACATCCCATCACTGGGAAGAGTGTGCTTTCTGCAGTTCCTTTGACTTGTGTGCTCTTGCTCTCAGTGGTCGATGAGAGTGGTGCAATGGCAGCCCCTGGCATTCGGTGTAGATGTAGCTTTATCAGCAGCTTGGCAGATCACTCAACTGCCTTCACAGCACTGGTGTTGCTCAGCAGTGGCAGTTCTCTCCACATGAGTGTTCTTTTAACTTTCCTAGTATTACTGTGGTGGGTTAAGTTGCTGCATTGTTTGTTCTTTCTCTTTTTATCAGATCTTCTGCCCCGGTAAGAAGGCACCAAAAGATAAATTGCTAGAATATTTGTTTGTTTTGTTAACCCAGAATAAATGCAATAAATCAGACCAGTATAGTCTCCTTAGAAATTGGGTCACTATGTTCTCTGAAGATAAGCTCACAGTTGTCCGTGCAGGATAATTGGAGCAAACTGGACTTTGAAGACACCTGTCTTACTTGTGAACTCCCATCAGGCCACTGTATGGTTCAGATGTACATTTGGTGCAGTCCAGGGAGAGCTCTAGGCTAAGCAGACATCTCCTTTGAATTCTATAGTGCTTAATTTACACCTTCCTGGTTTTCATAAAAACTATTAAATAAACAAGTGTATGTGATGACATATTGGGCCATAATGACCCTTTTCTTTTTATAACTATATGTGAGCAAAATCTGAGTCCTAGTATTCTGAAGAGTACATTTGCACAGTGTGGGTTTGGGGCACAGTATCCTTCTGAAATTATGTTGAAGGCCAAGTGGTCAAGTATTTGAGTTTATCCAACCTATCTGTTTTCTTCCAGAGACAGATGACTATGCTGAAATCATTGATGAGGAAGATACATACACCATGCCCTCAAGTGAGTGAGTAGGCTACTTCTCACAATGAGAAGCCTTAGAGCACTGTTATCTGAGCGCCTGCCTAACAAAAATGTTCTTTGAACTTTCAGGTAGAAGTCTGTGTGTCTGACTTAGAGTCAGAAGCCTGGGGGCTAGAGAAATGGCTCAGTGGTTAAGAGCTCAGTGGCTGTTCTTTCAGAGGACCTGGGTTCCACTCCAGCACCCACATGGCAGCTTACAACTGTCCATAACTCCAGTTTCAGGAGATCTGCCATCCTCACACAGACATATATGCAGGCAAAACACCAGTGCACATAAAATAAAAATAAATAAATAATTTTGTTTTAAAAGTCAGAAGGCTGAAATTCAAGTACCAGAAATAATTTTATTGAATTAATTGTAGAATTTTTGTGATCTCATTTTCTGGTTCTATGGTTAATACAGCCTTCATTGATTATTTTGCCTTTATAGAAAATGTGTATTATTTCAACTTCAAATGTATTGAATAGTGTATTACTTTAAGTTCAAAAGTGTATTTGTACACATCAAGTGGCTTGCTTTTCTTCTTGAATTATCCTCATTGCCATTCACTAGTGCAGGCTAGCCCTCCATTGAAGCTGCACACTGGGAGGAGATTGCAGGAAGTAGGACAGCACAACGCAGAATCCTTGATGGCCTAGTTCAGCTTGGAAATATCAACATACTCTTTCCCAGTGACTGTGCACCTTATTGGTGGAGGAAAATCTGCATGCCTCAGACCCTGCCTGAGAGTATATTGTCTCCATATCTTGAATTGGATAAGTCCTTGAAGTTTTATTTTGGTGTACAAATTAATCAATTAATTAAACTCCACATCTAGGCCTTAAAAGCTAACTTGAATTCCAAATAACCTGATTTCATTTATTTCAAAAGAAGTGGATTCTTTTTCAAAAGAAGTTTTCTCCTTTGGATTTTCTGAATGCATTGGGGAGACATTACCAAAATAAAGAAAAAACAGACAGGCTTCTGAGGCTTATATTTTTCTGCACATGTCCATCTGCCTTTCAAGAGAGTCCCTTCAACATCTGGGCAGGAGCTGAGATTTGTCACATAGGTTTGGATTGCCAATAGGAACTTGGAGTTGATCAGCCTTTAGTCATTTCTTCAGAGAATCCACATTTGTGTTTTTGATACTTAGACTAGAAAATGCAAATGTCTTTTACCCAGAATTTATGAAACACAGATTTAAATGCTTTTGAGTTAATTCAGAGATGTTAGGTGTGTTTTGTTTTTGTTCTTTTTTTAATTATCTGTGCTTTAAATAATTAAGTAAAACACTATTATTGAAATGTACTCTCCAGGTTTGTTGTTGTTAACCTTAACTGCTATTAGCAATTTCTAAGCAAGGTCTTCTACTTTTTTTTCCTCTCTTAATTGCAATACAGAAAGCTATGGAATAGATGAAGGTAACAGGATCCTTTGACATAACTGCATTTGCTTGCGATTATCACCATGGAGTGATGGGGATGTTTCAGTTTCAGTTAATATGTTTTCAAACTTGTCATCGGTTTACTCATACTGTTAAATGGGTGGAATTATTTAGCTAAATCGATTTTAAAGAGGAAGGAAAACAGCTGTCTAAAACTTGGGTGATCTGTGGAATTAAGTTTTCTGACCCAGGAGTCTGTTGACTCTTGGCTGCTGTTGTGTTGGTGATGCCACAATTGGAATACATTCAAGGTGGCATGGAGTAATTCTCACGCTTGAAATAGCCCAAGACTGAATAGCTAATCCAATTCAATTTGTTTTTTTTCTGTGTTCCTAGCAGATATTTTATTTCCATTCTGCCTCAGCAGATTACTAAATGAGTTGATGTAACTCATGATTTTGGAACATATACTCTCAAATATTTCTGCTGGTATAGTCAATTCAAAGTCATCTAATTTTAAGATTAGTTTCTAGGAACTGCCTCTTTAAACTCTTTTAGCTCCATAAATAATCTAGAGATAGGATTATAATGAAGTGGAAAACTCTTAAACTTTTAAAATGTAGTTTACTCAGAACAGTTTAATGTTGCTTCCATACTTACAGATTTCAGTTATTTAAGAAAGTAATTGCTTTAAATAATTTTTATAGCCTTCATATATTAATACCTAAACCAATAGTGATTATTAATTAAGCATATAATGCAGTATTTAAAGCAATTATTTAGAAAATTATATGATAGCAAATAAATCAGAGATTCCTAAGCACATTATGGGCTTTAACAAAAAAAAAAAAAAAAAAAAAAAAAAAAAGCCTACCTTTAGCCAAACTCATTGTTTGGTAGTTCCACTAATACCGTAACTGACTGCTGAGAGTTATCAAGATAATGTTTTAAGAGAGTTCCACTCTTTCAAACTTTTTTTATGTTGATATGCTACAAATGAAAAATGTACACATGACTGATAATTAGATAAATGTATATATTGTGCTGTACCCATTTTTGGAATTCTGTGCCAGTTTATCTATGTATGGGCTGTATTTTGCAGCTAGGGATTATGAGATTCAGAGAGAAAGAATAGAACTTGGACGCTGTATTGGAGAAGGTCAGTTTGGAGACGTTCATCAAGGCGTGTACCTGAGCCCAGTAAGTCCTTACAACTTTCAGAAGTCAAGACTCATTTTTTCACTGTTTAAGTATATAAAGCTAGTGTTTATAGAATTTGCAGCAATTTACCACAGTCAGTTTTAGAACTCGGTGTTCACCTCAATAACCCGATACCCATCAGCAGTTAAAGTTCATGCTTCAGATCCCACCCCAGCCTCTCTCTGCACTTGTCTCCTTTTTACCTCTTGTTGGCTCTTAGCTTCCCTGTTGAAGGAACTGCTCTAAACAAATGGAATCATACAATATGCTTCCTTCTTCCTCTTCATTAATGGCCTTATAATATTTCTTTGTATAAATGTGCCACCTTTTACTTAGCTTTTTTTAAATAATTTATTTTATGTGTATGAGTGTTTTGCCTGCACTTGTGTACTTTACTGTTGTCTAGAACTGGAATTACAGACAGTTCTGAGCTGCCATGTGGGAGCTGTGAATCAAAAGCTGGGTCCTGGAAAATTAGCCAGTGAGCCATCACTCCAGGCCCCATATATCTGTTCTCCACTTATTGATCATCTAGGTTGTTTCTACTGCTTGATTATTAAGTACTGCTATGAACATTGATGTGTGGAGCTTCCTCATATAGTAACAACCAGCTTATTTTACACACCTCCTTGCCAGTATGTCATATCTTCACTAGTGTTTCTCATGTATCTTTTTAAAACTGATTTCTTTAAATTATGTTTTAGAACTACAGTATACACTTACTAAAGAAACTTTTTGGGTTTCTTATGGTTTTGAATCTTTTGTTGTTGTTATTTGGTTTTTGGTTTTTTGAGACAGGGTTTTGCTGTCTCAAACAGTTCTGACTATCCTGGAACTCACTTTGTAGACCAGGCTGGCCTTGAACTCACAGAGATCGCCTGCCTCTGCCTCCCAAGTACTAGGATTAAAACTGTGCCACCACTAACTGGTGGAGAAACTTTTTTAAATGATAGATGCACAGAGGTGACTGTGATAGTTATCTTGACAGTACAGGAAATTGGCTGTTGTGACATCCTTGGTGTGGGAACTAGAGATGTTTTTCCATAGATCCTTCATAACTGCCCTTTTTAATACCTCTTACCCAAATATAAGGGAATGTTCTTTGCTTGTCTTACGTAGTTGGAGGTTCTGCTTCTGATGCCTTTCCTCTGAGGGTTAAGAAGAATAACACAAGTAAGGTGTTCTGTCACAAGAATAGGATGCACATGGCAAAAACATATTTTTCCATGGAGGCACATGAATAACAGCAGCCAGAGTAAACTCTATCCACTACACCTGGAAGCAGCATTCCAAAAACAATTCTTTGATGTGAAGAAATGACAGTCACAAGACTTGTCTTGTTTTCTTAGAGTTTTCTGCACAAGCACTCAGAATTCTCATACAGCTCTATCCTTAAACTATCTTGACTCTATATTATACATTTTCCCTATTTTTTTTATTTTTCTTTTTTCAGTTTTTTTTAAAAAAAACTATATATATATATATATGCCTATATATATATATATATATATATATATATATATATTTCATTGTCTTAACTCTGCCTTTTGAGGGTAAAATTTGGCATTTTACCAGAAAGGAAGCCTGGGTCTTCATTGAATAGACTGACATGATAGGAAATGATGCTCATGGATTTCTGTTACTAAATCAGGTGGTCTGACTTTTCCTTTTACAGCTCCTGATAAGTAAATTTTCAGACTTGTTACTCACCTGGCCCAAATCACAGAGTTGGTGAACTCCCTCCCTGTCATCCCCCTTTTCTCCTTTCCGTGCTGTCCTAGTGACTTATGCATGAGAGAGAAATGCTGTACTCTTGAGCTACATTCCTAGCCACCTTTAAAAAAATAAATAAATAAATCTATCTTAGGTATGACAGTCCTATGTCTTCAGACAATAGTATGTCTACAGTATTTACTGTAGTTCCAAAATGAATTGCTGTCCTCAGAACAATAGCAAGCACTGCCTCCTTTTGAATCCCTTTCTGATATATATTGCAGCAGGAGAGAGAGCTTGAGTGTAGCAGATGGGACTAGGCACCAGAGATTCAGGTGGAAAGCTGGCCTGAAGCCTGCAGGAAAGAGAGTTGGGACATTGTGAGATCCATCTTGCATTTTAAAAATATCTTCCTGCTTTGTGCAGTTGTTTCAGAGGGTGTTGTAGTAAGGTGATGGCTAACTGGGTTGCTCTATAAACAACGTTAGTGGGGTGTGTGCTATGTATAAGAACAGAAAACCTGCTCCTAAACTTTTGGATATAACGGTAAGGGAAACAAGTTCAACAGCTTCAAGATATCTTCCTTAAACAGCTATAACCACAGTTTCATCTCAGAGAAGGAAAATACTATGAAACACACAGCTTTCACAGTCTTCTCTAGAGGCACAGTATAGGGTCTTTGTAGAGAAATACAAGTTATAGAATTGGCTTCTGTAATGATGGAAGCTGGCAAGTCTCAAGACGTCAGATTAGCAAACTCAGAAGAGGTGATGGTGTGGTCCAAAGTGCCAAAACGGAGAAAGTAAAGACTAGTTAGTCTAAGGCCAGAAGATAGTAAATATCTCCGTTCGCACTTCTTTGTGGGAGTTTTCAGGGTGAGACCTACACATTGGAAAAGGCATCCTAAATTAACCTAAATGTTAACTCAGTGGTGAAACAGGTATGGAGGCACACGCCTGCCATCCCAGCACGTAGGAAACAGGCAGGGCAGGAGGATTGTGAGGTAAGACAGCCTAGTGACACAGCAGTGCCTGTCTATTTGTCTGTCTGTTCTCTCTCTCTCTCTCTCTCTCTCTCTCTCTCTCTCTCTCTCATTCTCTCTCTCTCTCTCTCTCTGCCACCAAAAAAAAAAATTAAACTCATTCCAAATCACACAAAAACATCCAGAAAAAAAATTTCCTTCTTGATCTATTCAAAGGGGCACACAAAATTCACCCTCAACATGTGCTATCTAAAGTTCTGTTTAGATCATGCCACCTTAAAAATAACTTTGTACCTTGAGACAGACTCAGGAAGTAAATATCTCTGCTCTGTGAGTCTATACTGACAGGGAAAGTAAGGACAAAATAAGGCCAGCATGTCCGTGTCATAAAGTCCTAAGGCACAAGGTAAATTAGCTAAGTGCTTAACAATAGTGAACCGAGGGCTGAATCTTAGCATCCCTGTAGGCAGAGTTTTCCCGTCCAGGCAGCCCTTCACAAACAACCACTAGAGAATCTTACTACTAATTATAAATTCTCAACCAATAGCTCAGGCTTATTACTAGCTAGCTCTTAGAACTTAAATTAACCCATTTCTGTTAATCTGTGTATTGCCACTTGGCTCATGGCTTTACCTGTCCTTCAACATGTCCCAACACTGAAAAGGCATGAAGCCCTCTTTTTCTTCAGCTGTTTGAGTCCAATCCTTACTGCTTGTAAGTGCTGCTTTCGGTGCCCTGATTCACTTTATAAACAGCTGTCCTTGTACTAGCATCGCTTGGTACCTACTATGCCCTCTAACAGCTTTTGGTTCATGTTCGGCATGCAGGGCCTGGGTCCCAATGGGAAACCTACAGAGATCAGTAAAGTACTCAGAGCTGGCTGAGGAAACCAAACACGGATCACCTAGCACAGTTTTCTTCACATCTAGCTGTTTTTAGGAAGCAGAGGCTGTAGAATTCAAAGGATTCACGGCAGCAGTGTACCGTGGTCTCTGTCCTGGGTCATTAATGCACAGTTCAGAGGATGGTGACAGGACTTAGAGGTTAGCCAGTGAGACTTAGGTGACTTGGCTCCTTCTGCTCCACTTCCCATCTTTTTGCTTAGTGGCAGAAGGAAGGTGAACAAATGGTCTTGGCAAATACGGTGTCTGCCCATGCTCACCTATACTGTGTCTTTGATTTATTTAAGCCACAGACCATTTCTTCCTTTGTGTTCCTTTTATCTCTTAAGCTCTTTCCTTTGAACCTTTTAGCTTTTAGAACTACACATTTTCTTGTGTTTTCTTCTGTTCTGTGAGTCATACCTTTCTAATATCCTTTACCATTTTCTGTTCTTTCCCTGACTTTCCCATTGCTGTGGAGCTGCAAAGCACAGTTCTGACCTGCTATCTCTTCTAATGATGCATAGTCCCAAGCTTGGACTGTCCTAATGTCCTCAGTGTCTCAACAACTTTCCAGCTTATCCCTTTTAGACCATCAACTTCTGAGTTCTCCTTCCACGTTATTAGTTTCTCTGGTCAAAACCTGAATTCATTCTCTCCTAGCACACCAAAGGCCACCTTTGCCCCACCTTGAGAAAAAAATTCAGATGCCAAGTCCTCATTCCAGCTCCACTGCTGCCCACTGCCCAGGCCATCGTAGCTCGCTTGCCACCCAGATTTCACCAGTAGCCACTACTCTCTGTGCCTGATCTCACAGCAGATGGAGCCAGAGTGCCCCTTCCAAACCCAAATGGTCAGAACCACAGGTTCAGTTAGGCACAGTGGCTCATACTTACTATCAGCTGTAAGAGTGCCACTTTTTTGAGACTACCCTCCGTCACTCTGCCCCCCCCCATCCTAGGTCAGCTTGTCTCAGTGTTTCTACCCTTACACATTCTGCTGCAGTAGCCTTGGTGCACCATTCCTACCCCCAGTTCCTTTGAGCTACATGTTCACTATTCTTCAATAATATGTAACTTCTCCGCTTCACTATGACTGGCCTCCTCTTCTCGGGATCTTTGTCTTCCTCTCATCTGTTCAATGATTCATTTCTTGTACAGCTGTCACCACTTTGTCCCTCATATTCTTCCTGATCTATTCCTGTCTTCTGAAATGCTGTTCTAGCACATTGTGAAATGACTGACTTTATTGTTGGTGTTTCACACTGGAATGCCTGCTGACTCAAAGCAAGGACCCTTGCATCTGTTCTTCACTGGTGTGCCTCAAGAACCTAGAACATTGCCTACTGTAGTGTACTTACTTAGCTTCTGGTAATGCATAAGTGACTTGCCTGTGGCATTTCACATGCATGTCCATTTTACTCTGGAATTTCACACAGTATATTTTTAAATCTCTAAGTTTACAGTTCCAGTTTTGTCTGCCCACAAATCCACAGTTACAAAACAAACGGGGGGATGGGGTGACTAATATAGAGAAATTTTTGTGTATATATGTGATTCTGTAATTTCCCTAACACAGGAGAATCCAGCTTTGGCTGTAGCAATCAAAACATGTAAAAACTGTACTTCGGACAGCGTGAGAGAGAAGTTCCTTCAAGAAGCCTGTAAGTTCATTGAAACTTTGTGGAGCTCCTTTTGACTTTCAACTGAATGTAGCTGTCTCTGCAAGAAAGATGCTTTCACTGTATAAGACATTATTACTCACCTTGCAAATTAATGTAATTTGATACCTTTCCATAGGCAAGCATGTTTGCATGTAGAGGAAAATGGTACATTCTCTTTATTATTTGCTTCCTGTAGCATTCAGCATCTTTGAACTGGGGTTGGTGCTTGTACATAAATGACTCTAACTCATATCCTGCCAGGCCCCATGAGTACAGAGGTAACCAAGACAACACAGTTCTGAACTTATGGAGCCCATATGTTACAGATGAGTCAGGATCATGACTAGCTTCCTGCCCTACAGAGTCAGACAGAAACCCCAGGAGAGGCTTCCTGTGACAGCTTGCTGGGTGACTTTATCTAGAAGTGATTCTCCCTGCCACCCCCAGCCCTCTGGCCTAGGTGTGTACATCCCAGTTGTGAAGCTGTCTCAGATGAGCTGTACATTATGGGTCTTCTCTCCTGAAAGGACAGTGGTGGAGAGTAGTATCTTATCTAGCTTGTACACATCAAGCACGCTGATGTTCATTCTCTTCTCATAGTGTTTCTTCCTCCTTGTCCTTCTAGTCCCTGCCTCCTGCCCTTACTGCCATCCACAAGACCACATTCTGCTCCTTTTTAGAGTTCATGATTAAGTGCATACCATGATCACACATGCTTATTAGCTGTCTCTCCCTCTGGACTTTAAGCTCTCTGGGGGCAAGAGCCATATGCTCATCACTCTGCACGGGGACCATTATAGTGCCTTGGGAAGGCAGTCAGCATAGGGCAGAACTCCAGTGATGGTTAGTATACAAACACTGGAACGATCACTTCCACTTTAGATTTCATGCCAACCAGCCATCTAGTCAGTCACCACAGAGTAATTCCCAGTGTAATGTCATCTGTTAACTATATCTTTAGTCATAGTCCTTAATCCGTGATTTGAGAATAAAAAGAGACCTGGCCAGTGGCTGTTATCTCAAGTATCAAGCCAAAGAATGACAGACCAGCCAATCTTGAGACCTAGCTTCTTGCCTGCCTTACCTTGGAGTGGATTTTTTGTATTATCTCTTTTTGACAAGCACATGTATCTAAGCAGTTGCTGTGCTGTGATTTTTGAGAACACCACTGCAGAACTCAGTTGTATGTTTCTGTAGAAACAACCAAGTTAGATTAAGACTGTTTCCTTCTTTGAAAGGGTTGCTCACTGCATCTTTGGGGAATGTAACAGATGTAGTTTAGCTTATTCAACCAGGCTATCACATGCTATAAGTAAGATAGACGAGATGGCATAATCCAGGAATGGTAAAACTTATTCAGTTGTGAGCCAAATAGTAAAGATTTCAGCCTTGATGACAATGTAGCTTCCATCCCAACTCTCCAGCCCCATCACTGTGCTACAGAAACACAGATACATAAAGGAATGCACAGGTAGGCAAGTTTGCAGTGAGTTTACTTTATAGTCAGGTGGCAGCCCTTGGTCCTTGATCTAAATGACAGGCTAAACTTAACTTGAAATTTCTAGTGCAGTATGACAATTTCTTTGTGACTGCAAGACCCTCCTCAGCTCCTCATTCTGTTTTGTATATGATCTTCACTAATTATTTCAAAGGAAATAAAAAGTCATGATAACTGTGTGATAATCAGGTACAACTAGAGGTGATAATAGATACCCTGGATACCTGGAGATTTCTCCCAAGGGAGTGATTACTCAGTGACCTGGAGAGATGGCTCAGCAGTCAAGCACATGTGCTACTGTTCTGTAAAGGGCTTGGGTTCAGTTCCCAGCACCCACATCAGGTGGCTCATAACCAGGGAATCTGACTTTCTCTTCTGGACTTATGGGCAACTGTTTACTCATAGACAGATACTTTTGCTGTGAGGGTATTTCCTTGCTTTCAGCTCTTCTTTTATATATACATATATATATTCATTTTAGCAGTCTGAAGTTCTATATTTCTATGGCTACTAAACTGGTTGCCTTTAACTGGTTGTACATGTTTTTTTTTTTGAAGTTCTGTAACTCTTAGGATTAGCTTTCATCATAATGCTACAGAGTTGAAGAAATTGTGAATGATAATGTGTCATACATAGGTATACATGTGTGCAGTGCAGTCTTAATCCTCTCTGTCTCAGTCAGATCACCAAGCCCAATGACTTCTGTGAACATCACATGTCATGGGTCCCTCCTGAAAAAAGGGCTGGGCCATAGTAGACCATGGCAGCCAGACAGCATCTAGTGTTTCTCTTTCACACATTTTCTCACTGCTGTGTGGGAACTGGTCTTCTTTAGGGTCCCGAAAACAGCCATTTACACTCTTGCAAACAAGACCACAGTGATGGGTAGCAGAGCTATTTATCCTCCCTGTGGTTGCCTGTTGAATGTACCTCTAGGACCCCCCTTTTTTCACCTTATTTTCTCCAGGGAATGGGTTTTATCTTGTGCCTTGATAATGCCATGTGCTTTTTGTGCCAACTTTCACCCACATACAACTGGGCATTTCACTCACATACAACCTGTGGCATTGAGCACAAAGTTTCTATGGATTCAGCCTTGTGTATAAGGTGAGCTAGTCTAAAGAAACTGAAAAGGCTTCAGGAGATTAACCGGAGACCACTTTCCCCCCAGTAACAATGCGTCAGTTTGACCATCCTCACATCGTGAAGCTGATTGGCGTCATTACAGAGAACCCCGTCTGGATAATCATGGAGTTGTGCACGCTTGGAGAGGTACCAAGACCCCAGGCTATCTAGCCATGGTGGCAAAAGTTGCCTTGTACCTGCTGTGTGATATCCCTCACTCGCATAACACAGATACACAGGTTACATGTTGAGGATTATGCATGCTTTTCATGCAGAAGCTATGGTATAAATGCCTTCTTCATTGAAGTAGACCTGTAGAACACATCTTGTCAGTTTGAAGAGGGTTGATCACTTGACTCCAGGAATTTGAGGCCAACATGGACAATATAGTGTGAGACCCCCCATCTTCAGCATAAAGTAAAATAAAATCTTCACCATTGCATTTCCAGATGGTTCCCTCCTCAGTAGTTTCTTTCCCATCGATGTGTGTTGTTGAGACAAGTAATAGCAGATAACCACATAGTTTTCCTCTTGTGGCTTTACCTGAAGAATTAGCCTTTGACTTGAGGATGAAAGAAACTATGCTAGATTTAAACAGCTTCTTAATCCTTTTGAGAAATCACCTGTAGTCTTTCAGACTAACATATTACTCAGTTTCTTTGAAAACTATGAGTAACAGAGTGTCAGTGGCCCTGTTTGACATTTTCCAAAACCAACTTGCTTAGTCAGTCTCTCTCTCTCTCTCTCTCTCTCTCTCTCTCTCTCTCTCTCTCTCTCTCTCTCTCTCTGACTGTCTCTCTTTCTCTCTGCAGGGTTTCTTTGTGGAGCCCTGGCTTCCCTAGTAGATCAGGCTGCCCTCGAACACTCAGAGATCTGTCTGCCTCTGTCTCCCAAGTGCTAGGATTAAAGGTGTGTGTCGCCACCACCTGGCCTGAGTCAGTTGAACTCAGGACCCCTGCAAGAGCAGTCAGTGCTCTTAACCTTTGAGCGATCTCTCCAGCCCCTGAGTCAAACTCTTAACTAGACAAGGAGATAACCAGCATTCATTTTACATCATCTCTTTCCTTTCCCTCTGTCCTTATTTCCAAATCAGATAGTGAGTTTTAGTTTACAGGGTTTGGTTTGGTTTGGTTTGGCTTGGTTTTAATTTTCTTGCTTTTGAGGAGTTGCTAAATACTGTTGCTAAATGCTTCCCTTTTATTTACTAACTTTTTTTAGAAATTGGGATGTTGGGGTTGGAGAGATGGCTCAGCGGTTAAGAGCACTGTCTGCTCTTCCAGAGGACCCGGGTTCGATTCCCAGCACCCACATGGCAGCTAACAACTGTCTGTAGTTCCAGTTCCAGGCAAACACCAAGGCAAATAAATAAATAAATAAAGTTTAAAAAAAAAAAAAGAAATATTTAAAAAAAAAAAAAAAAGAAAGAAATTGGGATGTTGATAAAATCCTGTATTAGCATCTAGCTGCATAAATGGTGTCAATGATAACATTGTTAAGCCCAGTGGGAGGAAGACCCAGTGTGTCACTATTTTTGGTTTCTGTATCAAAACTGTGGGTGAGGAAAGAAAGTAGACGACTCCTCCTGCTGCCTTCCCCTAAAACACTCCCTAATGAAGTGAGAGTAGATGAACATGCTGTGCTCTTACAATAGCGACTGTTCTTTCATTCTCTGGGTAGTACTGTTTAGCAGTGCTTTACAGTATATTTTTTTTCTTTTCCTTGGGCTCATCTTTTAAATGTTTTAGATACTTGTCTATAGTCATAAAGATTCAAAATTTTAAAGAGATTTCAAATGAATAATTTTTTTTTCTTTGCCAAAGAAGATCTAAAGTGTAATACAATGTAAAATCTACTTAGAGAGCATATTGGTATATGTCTTTAACACTACTCATGTGACAGGAGAATCTCTATGAGTTGGAGGCCAGCCAGGTCTACCCATAAAATTCCAGGCCAGCCAGTGTTACATAGCAAGACCCTGTCTCGTTAAAAATATAAATAAACAAACAAACAAAAATTCACTTGGGAACCTTCACAGTATTGTTGGGTGTATCTTTTGGTCTCTTACTATTTATACTCATGTCACTAATTACTTCTCTTTTATCTTGGCTATTGTTTCAAAAGCTGAGGTCATTTTTGCAAGTAAGGAAATACAGCTTGGATCTGGCATCTTTGATCCTATATGCCTATCAGCTAAGTACAGCACTGGCATATCTGGAGAGCAAGAGATTTGTTCACAGGTAAGGCACTCATGAAGCTGCTGCACTGCCTGCTGATGGGAGTCAGCAGTTCTAGAGAGTATTAACTTTTCTTATTCCTGGCAGAAACAACTTCAGGAAGGAGGGATTTATCTTGACTCCCGGTTTCAGGGGATTCGGGCCATTGTTGTGGGGAAAGAATAGCAGAGGAAGCTGTTACGTTTGGAGTGTCAGGAACTAGCCTGGAACTAACCAACCAAAACCTGCCTGAGTGATCTTCTGCCAGTTAGGTTCCATTTCCAAAAAGTTCTGCAAACTCCCAAAACAGTGCAACCATGAGCCGAGAACCAGGTGTTCAAACACATCTGCCAGTGGGAGCTATTTCAGCACCAAACAGTTAACAGAAACAAAGAAGAAAGTTAACTTTCTGCACCCTGAGCAAGATGCTGGTATATCATTTGAGCCTACTATTCAGTCATTAAAAAGTCATGGTGTTGTTGGGCAGTGTACACCTTTAATTCCAGCACTTGGGAGATAGAAGCAGGCTAATATATGAATTTGAGGCTACCCAGGTCTGCAGAGCTAGTTTTAGGTCAGGCAAGGCTACACAAAGAAACCCTGTCTAGAACTAGAACTGCCCCCCCTGCAAAAAAAAAAAAAAAAAAAAAAAGAAAGTTATGATGTTAAATCAGCCATGGCACTTCATGCCCTTTTTCCGAGTACTTGGGAGGCAGAAGGAGTTCTAGGCCAGCCTGTATTGGGGGATAGGTGGAGGGGAAGTCAGGGTGTATAATGTTCTTTCAGATGGAAGAGCCATCCATGGCTTGTTAGCAGACAAAAGAGTTTTATAAGCCAGGCGGGCCTCATAGCTTCTACCATTAATCCCAGGCCCTGAGTGAGAGAGAGGTTGATGCTAGATGAGTTCCGTGGATTCTAGGTCAGCCCAGGCTGCAGCAAGACTGTCTCAGCCTGCCCCTGCAAGCACTCCCTCTGTCTCTTTTCTTACAGGATGCTTTCAAGATGTATATTTTTTTTCTAAACATAATCCAAAGCCTGTACTTATGGGACAGTAAATGTGTGGAAGTGGACCCAAAGCAGACCTGAGACTGCAAGATATCTAAATATTTTGAGTCACATTTATTGTCATTCTTCAGAATGTTACTTAGAATTTTTAGCTTTGGGTTGGAACACAATTCAGTGTTTGAGAAAATATTTTGCCATTATTCACATGAAGTGGAACAATTTATGAATCTCTTCATGTTGTGTATAGGCTGTCTTTCTAAATGGCTACCTGTATCTCTGTAATAATCATGAGTTGGTGGGGTTTGTTGCTGTTGTACTTACTGTTCCCAATTTTCCTTATCAGGGACATTGCTGCTCGAAATGTTCTGGTGTCCTCAAATGATTGTGTAAAATTAGGAGACTTTGGATTATCTCGATACATGGAAGACAGTACTTACTATAAAGGTGAGAAACCAGGGCAACAACTGGGAACTAGACTATGAATCATTGATATTTGGATTTTGTTTGGGGGAGAGTTGGTTTTTTGCCAGGGTCTTATTGTGTGAGGCCTGGACTGGTCTCAAACTTAATCCTTGTGCTTTAGCCTCCCAAATGCTAGAATTACAGGCATACACAAACACACCAAGATTTTAACACAAGGTGTCTCATAATTTGTTCTACTGAAGTCCAAGGCCAGTTTTGATGGCCCTATCAGACAGTGGTGTTTGGAACTTTTGGACAATCTTAACCCAGACCTCACCTCAGAATAACTCAAAACAGCCTAAGACTTAGTTTTGAAGGTATGCAACTATAAAATTTAGAAGAGACAACATAGTAACCATTGAGATTTGGAGTTAAATAGAGACCTATACACATGTCACCAAAAGCAGGTGTACTAAAATTGGTAGATCTAACCACGTTGAAATTTATTGTGTTTGTTCTATAAAGGATGAATAACCAAGTACAGAGCAGGAGAAAATATTTGCTATGCATATATGTGACAAATTCTAGTCTCTAGGATATGGGAAGAGTTCAAAAATTTAAACAAACAAAAAAAAGCATTTAAAACCTGAGCAAAAATCTGAGTACACATAGACTGGAGAGACTAGATGGGTGCCAGGTGAGTACACAAAGATTGTTCATGGTCTTAACCACTAGGAAAACGAAAGTTCAAGACCCCATGAGATAGCACTAGACACTCAAAGAAAAAGTAATGAGTGCCCATACTATTAGAGACACAGATGTAGAGAAAATCATGTTCATAAGGTGCTGACAAAGGGGGAAAGGTGTAGATCACAGCTCCCACTATGACAGAGCAGTTGTTTCATGCACAGTGATGCCAGAAAAATAAGGCCTGGGTTCACACCAAACACCAGGTGCTAATGCAGCTTAGTGGTGGGCTGCCTGTCTAGTGTATGGGAGGCCCTGCTCTGATCTCACTAACCCCAACTCCCTTCAGTTCACATTAGAGTTCTCTACGCAGTAGACCTGACACTTCATGACTGTTCCTATTTTGACAGTGATCCTTTAACATAAGAAAATAGATTGACTGGTGAGTTTAAACTACATTTTCACTATTTTGAAATAAATGCTAAACTAGACTAAGTTCTAAAATTTCACTATAAAACTAAATTCCAAGTTCTTTGTATGGTGACCAAGATGTTACATCATTTGGAACATTTAAGATAGTAAACTGGCGGGGGCTGGAGAGATGGCTCAGTGGTTAAGGGTACTGACTGTTCTTCCAGAGGTCCTGAATTCGATTCCCAGCACCCACATGGCAGCTAACAACTGTCTGTAGTTCCCAGTTCCAGGCAAACACCAAGGCAAATAAATAAAAAAAATAAGTAAAATAAAGTTTTATAAGATAGTAAACTGGCAAATCCATATAAATGTCTTAGAATGGTCAGTAAGTTACTAGAGTTCATACCTCCATGTTAGTGCTTGAGATGATTTTTAGGCATTCAGGGCATATACAGGGCAGTAAAACTTTTCAGCTTTCCCAGGCACTCAGGGTCTTTCTGAGCCAGAGGAGAAGACTTGGTCAGGAGGCAGAGCATAGCTCTGGCTTCTGTTACTACAGTAACCCCAGGCAATGGGCTTAAGCCCTGTTTATAAAGAATAGAACCCCCGAGCATGATTCATTTTAGGATTTAAGGTTTAATCTCTACAAAATGTGTTTATATGTATTTCCTGGGAGCACAAGGTCTGTATCTGGGCCAGCTTGGATGCACATAACTTGCCCAGCAGGATTGAAATAAATATTTTTTACATGGGGCATTTGTAGAGTAAGGGTCCAACTGCAGGTGCGTGTGCTCCGGTGTACTAGGAAGCCCTGAGTAGTGGGCTGTGTGTGTTGTTAGCACCACTCACAGATTCTTAAAATGAAGAGGGAAAAGGCATCCAAGTTTTCTTTCTGTTCCTACTGCAATCTAGCTACTTTTCAATTCTCAAAGCACCAAGTAAACGAGTCATTCTCCCAGGGTCAGAGCTGATACTTTTTTATTCTGATACTGAAAATCTTGGCTAGCTCTGTTAGGTACTCAAGCAGCTAACAAAGAAAATTCATATTCTGAAATTAATCTTCTAGCTTCCAAAGGAAAATTGCCTATTAAGTGGATGGCTCCAGAATCAATCAATTTTCGACGTTTTACCTCAGCTAGTGATGTATGGATGTTTGGTGAGTAATTTTTTTTTAATAAACTTTGCCATTGCCATATTTTGCAAAATAAAGCTAGCGTCATCTCTTAAGAATAAGCATCTCCTTTGTCAGATGCTGTCGCAGCATCCTCTGTGATCAGTATGGTCTCTCGTCATTGCTCCTGTTCTTCTTTGCCTTCCTTCCCCAGAAGAAACAGCTGCTTGTTCCCTGCTTCCTGTTCTCTCCCATGCTCTCCTACTGTTCTTCTGGCTCTGTAAGGCATTGCTGGCCTGGAGCATTTGCACTTCTGTCTCTTGCCCTGAAGCTGCCTGTCTCCAGACTTGAGAACTGGTCCTTCATCTCCTACTACTTGGCCTTTAAAGGCTCCTCCCTCCTTGCTCTGTGGGCTATATTGTATTGAAAGTGTGGCTGCTTACACACTTGTGATTGTGAAGTGACTGACTCTTCTTACTCTCTCTAGACCATCTTTCCTAATGTTGGTCTTTCTTCCTGGAATGCCTCATTCTTACACCCTCTTCTCCAGCTGGACTCCAGTCGGTCTAACTTAAAGTGTTTTCAGGAAGCTTCACATAGCAGGTGTACTCCACTTGTCACTGATTCTCACCTGTGGCTTGTATCAGTCATCTTGAGTGAAATTATCTCTGTAAAGTGTGAAGCTGCTCTGGAGGAGAAATATAATTTAAGTTTATTTAACTGGTATAAGTAAAATTAACTTCATAGCTATCAAACAAGCATTCTTTTTCTTCTGTCTGAATGTTGTTGATTTTAATCCATTTAGTTCTTTGGCAGGGTTAAGCAAGGCTCTGAGTCTAGTCGGTGCAGGTGCAAGTTGGACTTGGCTATTCAAACCACAACGCTCGTCTTCTCAGGGGACTCTGTGCTTTGTAATCTAAATGTCCGTTTCTATACATGTTAGCATTTTGGGAATATCTTAAGATTTTAGTGTTAATACTTATCAGGACCTTTTTTAATGCAACTATACTTTCTCTTTTCATGTGGACTTTGTCAGTTTGAGTTACTTTTGATGTATGGTTTTATTTCAAAGAGTTCTTTTGGTAAGAATAAAATGTAAATAGTAAGAAAAGATTATTACATATTTACACTAGCAGTGTTTTCCCATTTTGTTATATAAAATAGAAATGTTTACTATTTATAATCATTGGCATCATAAATTGGATTTTTATTTTATCTTTTCAAGTGTGTAGCCCTGGCTTTTCTAGAAATTGCTGATAAATCTCCTGGTCCCCAGTGAGGAACAGCTCTGTAGCATCATGTTATTTTGTCAGGGACTCTTTAGAACTTTAGTTCTGTGAACTAAATTTGAGGCCAATTTCAGAATCTGTTTCCAGTGAACACATAGTTTTGCTTGCCTCTTTAGAGACCAACTTCTCTCCATCTAGCCTATACCCTCCACCTAGGGCATCATTTGTAAACATGTGCCTGAGGATTTGAGGATAAAAGTAGATGTAAAAGAATCATAACTTCCCTGGTTGAGACACAGGGATGGCTCCTTAGAACTGACCTATCCAGAAGGTACAAGAGGTCAGGAAGGCTAGCATTTAGAGTGGCACTGGTGGGATGCTAAGAAAAGACCTGCACCCCATTCCCTTATTACTTTGCTACGCCATGCAACTATTGTTAATGTCAGTACTTTTAGGTTTGTGTTTGGAAAATAAATTCTTTGGTGAATAAGAAGTTGATCCTTGATACCCAGGGTTAGAGAGTGGGTGCACCTTCTGAAGTCCAGTCATGAACAAGATGTGATAATGTCCATTTGTACCTTAGTTAGGAATCTAAGCTTTTCTCAACTCAAGACTTAAAGGATAAGATTTCTATGTTAAGCCTTAGTGACTGTAGTTAAAATCAGCATGGTCTTAAGTTAGTGGTGAGGCAAGTCTAAAAATCCCTGGGGATTTGTCTTTTCTTTTCAGGGCAGGGGGATGCTCTTTTACATATTACAATAGCTGGTAGACTATTTGCTAATCCAGAATTTTTAGAAATAAGTCACTGAAAGAGATCTGGCTCCTATGTTGTTTTTCATGCTATATAAACTAGTTGTTGCTATCCTCCTGTGTCTGGGCACTAATTGAATGTCATCATCTTTTAGGCAGGTTGCCCAGATCTGCCAGCTGCCTATCTTGTCCCTGTAGCCTGAGCCTCTCTCTGGGTGCTGAGCTCACTGCACTGTCTTCGTTCCCACTCCACAGGTGTGTGTATGTGGGAGATACTGATGCATGGCGTGAAGCCTTTTCAAGGAGTGAAGAACAATGATGTGATCGGTCGAATTGAAAATGGGGAAAGATTACCAATGCCTCCAAATTGTCCTCCCACCCTCTACAGCCTTATGACGAAGTGCTGGGCCTATGACCCCAGCAGGCGGCCCAGGTTTACTGAACTTAAAGCTCAGCTCAGGTAGGAGTGGGGCGGCGAGGGCCTGGGGCGGGGGCAGGCTTACTGCTTCTCCTCCTCTGCAGTCACAGCTTGAGGTGACTGTGTCAGCATATCTAATTCTTTGGAAGTTGATTTGTATATCTTGTTACTTTCCTAGAGCTGTTAGTAAATTAGATCTTCAGTTCTTACTGGAGCTGTGATTATGGTTCAGTTCTTTCCCCTGACTTAGCAGGGTTTTATCAGACCTGTCATTCTTTCCACCCAGCTTGCATCTATAAACTCATCTCACACAGTTCCTCCTCCCTGGCGCTTTGTGTACCAGCTACACCTGACTGTTTTATAATTCTCCTGCTGTGGCTCATGACCTTTCTATATGCCATGTTCTACGTCTCCCTTTGCTACTTGATTAGCTCCTGTTGTCTTCAGACTCCAGCCACCAAAAAACCCCCTCATCAACCCAGTCTCCCAAAGAGAGAGAGAGAGAGCTCTTGCTTGGGTACCTTGGAGAGTTTCTGCTGCTGTATTTGAAACATCTCTTGTTTGTTTAGGAATTTTGTGCCAGGAGCTGGTAGGTACCATGTCTCTAGGAGTTTCCAGTCCCCTGGAAGCTCACACAGAAACCAGATTTGTACTGAGACTACCTCAAAGAAGCATCTGCAGACAACCTGGTGGCTTGTCTGTGTCCCCAGCATGACTCACCTGTAGTCGTCACCATGCCCTACTGAGTACCGAGTAACTGTTTGGATGGAGCTAGCACTTTGATAAGACTGTAGTTTAATATAATTTGCAGGCATGTGCAGCTTGACCACACAAACAGCACTTTGGCTCAGTATGTGCTGCTACTTTTTCTCACATTTAGGGAACTTCCCTGAGTTTGAGTTCTTTATTTACTTGCTGTATTTTTTCAGAAATATTTCTAGCCGTCACGGACTAGAATGTTCATCTAACTACCTTCTCTGCCACTGCGGTAGGACCTCGGGAGTTCAGTCTTCAAAGGAGGCTCCTTATGGGAGTATGTCAAGGAGATCAGACCCCATAAGAGAAGTAGGCAGTTTATAAAGTGAGCAGTGTTTGCTAAGCACATTTGTGACCTCATCCTAGAGGGCTCAGTAGTCCCTCTGAAGAAATCGTGGCAGCTGTGCTCCTTTAGTGCAGCGAGGCCCCATTCCACAAGACCACCTGCTGTCTTGGTCCCCTCACGTCATGTCCCTGGGTACGACTCTCCACCCTGTGACAGCTCTGTGATGCCTTTCTGAGTTTTCTTCCTCCTAAAGCCTAACTGACTGGTTGTCCCTTTTAGAGCTGCTTTGCTCAGGCGTTGTTTGCTTGACTGCTTACTTTTTGTTCAAATCCTCTTTGATCTTGACAGATCCTGGCCTTGGAATCTTCCTCTTTCTGTTGGGCAATCCATTGCCCTCTGTGTACCCACTTCTTTGCTGAACTTACCAGCATCCACTTCCTGTGTGGATGCTGTTTGTGCTGTTCCCCACTGCCTGGCCCACTCATGGGCACTGCCTCCCCTCTGTCTATGGTTTTGGGCTTGCCGTGCTTCTCCCAAGTCTCAAATTTCTATTATAAGTTGCCTACAGGATATCATACTGTCCAAGAAGCAAAGCTGTGCCTTTTCTAAGCCAGCGTCTCCCATACCCCCAGCTCCTTCTCATCTGTCTGGGCACTGACTAGCTTAGTATGGATTTTTAGAAAGTAATGCTGCTGCTCAAGCACCTTCTTCTGGCATCTTGTGACCTTTTGTGTCCAGACTGAAGCTGAAAGAATACATTTAGGTCCTGGGAATATCTTAACCCCTTCCTCACATCAAAGCTAAATCTCCTACATAGAAAATGCCTCCTCTACCAGCAGAACCCTCTCTTTTCTCTTGGCTTCTGGCCCTGGCCCTTCTGTTTCTCAAGTCCTCATAGCTCTCTTGGGTTAGCCATGCTCCAGCCAGCTGCACCTGCACTGCTCAGATGCTGGGCATGGGGCACAGATGACGGAGCGCTTTCCTGCCCTCGAGGAGCTCACAGTCTAGTATGTCTCCTTCCTACTAGACTGAGGCTCCTTGAGGACAGGGATCGTCATACTCACCTCCCGCCAGGAACACAGTGCACACGTCCTTCTACTGTAGCCATGGCTTATCTTGTACGTAGTGAGCACATCTGCAGTGGAGCTGAACTTCACCTTTGGAACATTTGTAGTATGGCCAACATAAAGTATTCGTAGTGTGTATTTTATAATGCTTGGGTTTTCCATGAGCAATGTGCCAGCATAATTAAATGAGTTCTGTATTGAGGTTTGCTTTTTTATTACTTCCAGGGCTTTACTGAAGAGTTAGGTAGCCTTCAGCACACTGGGGAATCAAACATGTTTTCCAGAGCTAGCCCCTCAATTACTTTCAAACAATTCTTTGAGCAGATTCATCACTGCATTGTCCATAACTGACCTATATATTCAGTGTGACTCTGAGAGCTAAAAAAGGGCACCTGCAGGTACTTGTTAGCCCAGGACTTAGCAAGGTTTCTTAGCAGACTTTCTTGAGTGGCTCCCTGAGATCCAAAGAAGCTATCCTCTTTGTGGCCTTTTCTATGATCATGAGGTGAAGCCACGGAGATGGAGAATGAGATTAGCTGTTGACATTTCTATAAGGTATGAACATCAATTGCAGTATTTTAACATGATCATTAAAATTTCTCAGATGCCTCCAGCATTTTGTTGTTGTTTTGTGACTGGCAGATATAAAATGCGTTAAACATTTGTATTGGAAAAATCCTTCTGGTGCCAAGAAACTATAATAAATAGCTTTTGGAACTTCTGCTCAAAATGAGTATTTCCTACCAGTGACATCTTGGAATGAAGCATCTGTGCCATATAATAAAGAGCATCTGTGAGTGTATTTGGCTCAAAACCAGTTCTTCAAGTCCTTTGCCGATGAGGGCAGTAGTCAAGCAAAACTACCAGTCTAACTTTGTACTGTAGCTTCTATGTACCCCTTTATTTTATGGATAGAATAAACACACCAACACTGAGTTGAATGGTGATCATTTCAGTACATTTCACAAATTGGACATGACTGGGACCCAGTGTCTGAACATTTGCAGTCCAGGATGACCCCAGAGCTGCCCTTCTTCCCTGCCACTGTCCTAGCAGTGGCTGTCTCTGCCTGCTTTAACCTTCATGTTTAGGGCATCAGGAGGCACGTAAGATTTACGGATGGCCTCTTGTCATCTGAGGTATTCCAGGAGTCCTGTTCCTGCTCCGTCATTGTCACTGATGTGTAGAGTCCTGTTTTTGAATGGTGAATGAGCCATTGTTAATTTACCGTTGTGTTGATGGTGGAAGCTAGGGTACCTTTTGTATGAATCTGAAAGACTAGTAGCTCATGAACACAGCAGTGTTTGAACAGAAGGCCATGCTGTGAGTTGTGTATTCTCACAAGCTGGGCCTGTGCATGTGCTCTGCACAGGTTGACACTGGCAGTTTTCAAAGGGAACATATCACCTGCACTGCTCTGCTCCTAGAGTTGTGGTGACAGCAGCTGTTCTTTCAGGCTTTGTTTTGGAGACTGTTACTTGATTCTAAGTAATCCCTGTTCATACAAAGTAAGAGAGAGTAAGTGGTGTGTAAAGCAACTTACCAGGATCTTTGTGTTGTAAAGAGAAAGTACCCATTCAGTAAGGGGGCTTGTGTTCTGAGCTGCTGTCTGTCACTGAGCATATGTGTTGCTGTCAAGGGTCTGACTTCATAGTCACATCAAAAAGTGACCGTTATTGGGGCTGGAGAGATGACTCAGCGGTTAAGAGCACCGTCTGCTCTTCCAGAGGACCTGGGTTCGATTCCCAGCACCCACATGGCAGCTCACAACTGTCTGTAGTTCCGGTTCCAGGCAAAACACCAAGGCAAATAAATAAATAAATAAATAAAGTTAAAAAAAAAAAAAAGAAAGTGACCGTTATCGAGCACTTTGTTTTACCTTAGCATTGTTCCATAAGCCCTTGCTGGGGGAGTCTTCATTGTCCCAGATTAAAACAGTAATCAGGGTGGGTGGTGGCGGCTCACAACTTTAATCCCAGCACTCACGAGGCAGAGGCAGGTAGACCTCTTAGGAGGTCAACCTGGTCTACAGATTAAGTTTCAGGAGAGCCTAGGACTACACAGAGAAACCCTGTAGTTAGGCATCTGACCTGAGCATAGGCTGCAAGTAGGGACCACCCGAGGTGAGATACTAGGAGCACCCAGTTGGTGTTGGGGTTGCAGTGCTCCTGCTCTCCTGCACAGTATTCGAAGGTATGACATCATTGCCCACTTTCAGGAGGTTTGCTGTGGGCTCTTGTTCTCTTGGCAGTCTTAAATGTGCTGCTACATTTTCTTTCTCCAGCCCCAGTAATGTCAGACAGTGGGACACAGATGTGAATGCTGATGACAAAATGAAGTCTACAGAAGTGACTTCATGTAGTCAGGGAATCTAGATCTAAAGTCATTCTGTATCCAGAGCCTTGGTTCCAGCTTGAGACTACTGGGGGTTTGGGTTGTATATTGACTTAGAGTTGGGCTTTGGAGTCTTTTTGTAGCTTTATGTTGTGAGGCTCTGTGCTCAGCTTTATCAGCTCTGGCCTTTGAAAGAGTGTTTTTGGTCTGGACTGCAACTTAGCCTAGTAGCTTCAGGCAAAAGGTTCTTTAATTTTTCCATATTGGTCTTGGTATCAAACTCCTCAGGAATTCACCACAAACTTCACTTGGCCTGTGAAGCTGCTTAATGCTGGCTGTTTAATTTGAGGGGCGGGGGTGCAAATTTTCAATAAATAAATACTTAAGCTGTGACAAGTCGTTTGCTTTTCCTATAGGAGCAGGATCACAGATACTGCCCCATACTATTTTTTTTTTAGGATGAAATGAGACAGCTTATCAAAACCTTCCATGTGAAGGTATAGACAGCATGCAGTCAGCCTGGTAGGCAGCAGTAACAGCAAAGTTTTTTCAGATCCAAAGTTAAAAGGTACAGTGTCATTAGGACAGAATGTTGGCATTTAATTTTAAGGCAAGCCTTTCTTGCTACTGGTACTAGAACAGCTGCACAATGTCTTAAAGCAGTGTTCTAACCTTTTGTGGGCCTCAGCTTGTCCCACTTGGCAAGCTTTGAATCCAGTGTTTGTGTCGACTTAATGATAAAAGGTACAGTGCACTCTTAAAAGTAATTCCCAGTTTCAAAGACCGTGTCTCACCAACATTTCCTTAATCTTCATGCCAGTGGGTTCTTTCTTGGTCTTATTTTCTGGGGGTCAATTATTATCCAAAAGAAATCAGCTCTGTTGTTGTTTCTCATTGAGGCCTTCTTATCTCCTCAGATGCCTGCAGCATCTTCAGCCTTCTCAGAAAGGAAATGTAAATAGTCCATCCGAATTTAGGAGCAATTTCATGTAAATTTTATTCCTTCTTTCCCTACATTGGTTCTGCCTTACCTAAGTAGTCACAGTGTTTCTCTTCCTTGTTATTTGCTGTTAGTGTGGCTTTGATTTCATAATATCTGCTTCTGACTACCTCCATAGCTCCTTTATAAGGCTGCAACCCTTTAACACAGTTCCTCATGTTGTGTGGGATTGCCCCTCCATAAAATTATTTTGTTGTTACTTTGTAACTGTAATTTTGCGGCTGGTAAGAATCGTAATGTGAATATCTGATATGCCACCCCAATGGGTTTGTGACCACCTACTGCTCCAGGCCATGCTCCTCCGTGTTACAGATCCTGCTTTCTCGGACTGCATAGATCATCTAAAAGATAGACGTTCTCACCCCTCATTGAAGAGCTTGAGGCTTAGAAGTCTACATAGCTCTCAAAGGGCAGAATCAAGGTTCGCCCTACTTTACCCACCAAAAACCCTGTTTTATAGTCTCGTCCACAGTGCACCTTTTCTCAAACTTCTCCATCTGCCCTATACTTATGTCTGCTCTGATTACTACTCACTGCCTGTCCAGTTTGCAGCAGGAGGCCTGTGGCCTGATAGAGTGCTACCTCAGCTGTGACTTGCATGTGCTCTCTACCACCTTAACCATTCTGTGAATCCCAGTGAAGCTGTCATGTTGTAGTAGGTTTTCCCGGGGCTGTTTGGGCCCGGGAGTTTGTGACCTGGTCCGCGGCGGCTTTTGTCCCCCAAAGAAATGAATCAGACACTTACATTACTTCATACTGTTTGGCCCATGTCTTAAGCACATTACTAGCTAGCTCTTTCATCTTAAATCAACCCATTTTCATTAATCTGTCTGCCACATGGCCAGTGGCCCGTGGCTCACCTGTACCTCTTACATGTTCCTCCTTCGGGGTTCGAATGGCGACTGACTAATTCCGCCCTTCCCCTACCTGCCTGTCCTCTGATTGTCCACCCACTTCTACGGTGCTGTGCATAGGCCAAAACAGTCCTTTATTTACAGCGTACAGAGAGCATTTCCACCACACTGTCAGACTGATCAAAGCCTGTGGCTTCTATAGTTTTTTCACTGTCTTCTTTCTCCTGGCACTCTTTAGTTAGTCCTGACACTATATATTGAATTTTGTCTCAAGAGTTAGTGTTTCTAGACGCTAATGTCTCTTACTCTGGAAAGGGAAGTGCTGGGGTCTTTTCTAGGTGATTTCTCCTATACTTGAGCTTGCCAACAAGGTAGAGAAATTAAGTTAGTTGGAGAGATGACAACAAGTGCAGAAATGTGGGAATATAGAAGGAACAGTCAAGCACAGTGGGGTGGAGGCAGGAAGGTTGCAAGTTTGAGGCCTGCCTAGTCTACATGATGAGAACCTATGAGGGGGTGGAGAAAGAGAAGAAAGTCCTGAAGCCTGACCAGAAAAGAAGAATTCTCTGTGGCCAAAGTAGAAATGACCCTCTGAAGCCAGCATCTCCTTCACTCTCCTTTCTCAATTTTGTTTTACTTCTGGTGTTCACTCTGGGAATTGTACCATACTTCTTTAACATCTCATTGCCTATGTATGATGTGGGGTGTCTTTCTATATGCTGTAAATTACCATTGGTTAATAATAAAAGGCTGTTTTAGCCTATGGCAAGGCCTCTTAGAAGCAAGCAGAAAATCCTAACATAGGTAAAGGGGAAGGAGGGAGGTGTCAGACAGAGACACTGCAGGCTATTGCTGTGAAGGCAAAATGTAAAAGTACAGGTAAGGCATGAGCTAAGTGGCAAAACATAGATTAATAGAAATGGGTTGAGTTAAGTTGTGAAAGCTAGCTAACAAGAAGCCTGAGCCACAGGCTGAACAGTTTGTAATTAATATAAGGCTTTGTGTGATTATTTGAAACTAAGCAGCTGCAGGCAGGTCTAGACCTCAGGGCTAGGCCCAGCCAGAAACTTCTGGCAACTTATGTGGAGTTAATAATCAGGCTTTCTTAAAATGCAGAGGCCAGGCCAGGAGATGGTGGTGCATATCTTTTATCCCATCACTTAAGAGGCAGAAGCAGGGGATCTCTATGAGTTTGAGACCAGTCAGGGCTACACAGAGAGATCATGTCTCAAGAAAATGAAAAAGGAAAAGAAAAAAATAAAATACAGAGACTGATTTACCACCACCTTAATCCATTATGCTCCATATTCATCTATATATGTGTATATATTCATGTGTGTGATTGTGTGTGTGAGTGTTGATATATTGTGTATCTAATAAGTTTGCCTGAAAATCAAGAGGACAGAGCCAGCCACAAATACCCCTGTCTTTAATCCTAGTACTTGAGAGGCAGAGGCAGAGATCCATTTGGATTTCCGTGAGTTCAAGGCCAAGAAGAGTCAGATGGTGGTAGCACATACCTTAAATCCCCACACTTGGGATCCCATGTTTCTGCTCCCAGTACTTAGGAGACACACATGCCTTTAATCCCAGCACTAGGGAAGTGGAAACAGAAAGTGATATGGTGGGGCAGAGAAAGAATTGTAAGGCAGGACTTCTGCTCTTTGCCTGCAACGCCCTTGCCTGTCGGCTGAGGACTCAGGCGTTCAGTCTGAGGATTCGTGAGGAATGGCCAGGTGAGAAGTGGCTGGGGCTTATCTCTCTGTCTCTCTGATGTCAGGCAAACTTCATTAAACACATAATATTTCACTCCTCTGTGTGTGTGTGTGTGTGTGTGTGTGTGTGTGTGTGTGTGTGTGTGTGATGTGTCACCAGCCCCACACTTTATGATGAGCTCTTTCTTCACTGAACCATCTTCCCCATCCTCAGCCAGTCTACAAACTTGCCGTGTAAAGGGAGAAGAGATGGACCAACTCCACAGAAGTGCCCTCTGGCCCTCACACGTTTCATGGCACACATGCCCAGACATGGCATCATACACTCATGATCTTGAGTACATTTCAGTTAATATTGAAAATCCTCTTAGGATGTTTTTCTGTTACATTTTTCTCTCATCTCCTTTGTACATTACAGTTGCATGTTATTTGGGTTGATTTGTTTTGCTTACTTGTTTGTGGGTTTTGCTTTTGAGATAAGACAGAACTCACTCTAGGTCCTGAACTCAAAGAGATTCTCCTGCTCACCTTAGCCTTCCAAGTGCTGAGACTATAGGCCTGACTCGTCACAGGTGGCTAAACCTTTGATGGTGTCCTCAGGTCCCGCCCCAGCAACTCTGGTGCTGTAGTCACGGGTTTCTCCTTCCTCTCTCTCCTCCGCTCTTTTCTCTCAGTTTGTAATTTCCTTACGTTCCCTAACGCCTGTCATTTCTGTCCTCCTGGTGAGATTTTATTTTATAGACTGTGTCTTCCAGTTGTGGAATTACCACTTGACTCTTCTCATATTTCCTATTGTTTTATTTTAAAATTCTTAACAATTTTTCTCTTATATCCTTGAACTTCCTTGGAATCACTGTCTACTAATTACAACATTTGAGTTCTCTTTAGAATCTGTTTCCTTCAATTTTTTAGATGGTTTTTATTTGGTTTTCCTCCTTAAAATGGGTCACAGGGCTGGAGAAATGGTAAGGTGAGTGTGAGGACCAGGTTTGGAGCTCCAGACTCAAATAAGTATTGATGGGTTTAGTAGCCTACTTGTACTCCCAGTATACAAGAGGAAGACAAGATTCCTAGAACAAACAAGCTGACTAGCTAAGCCAGCAAACTCTGGGTCCAAGAGACCTTGCCACTCTGTAGATAGTCACTGGGGAGATAACTCACTATCAATCTCTGACCTCTGTGTGCATTGAGCACACTTGCACTACATATGCACATATGTGCCCAAAAGGTGTGCATGAGTCACATTTTCATGTTTGTTCTAGATTATAATTACATCCTTGACATTATGACTAATAGGCTGTAGAAATTTAAGATTCAGTTACATTCCTCTTAGAGATGTTTAGATTGCTGGTATTAAAAAGCATTACCATGACTGGCTCACATTACCAACTCTCCCTATGAGTGAGACTGTCACAGGCCAGTTCTCTGGCTCTTTTCAGCCCCTTCTTGGCTGCTTGGAGTTCCTGAATACATGGATAGCTCTAGAGTCTATGAGAGATACTGGCAGAATTTCTATTCAGAAACCAAGTGTGACTTTTCAACTTTTTTCTTTCTAAGATTCCCCCTTCATTTTCAGTCATCTGTATTTATTCCAAATTTAAGCCTGGAGGACCCTTCTACAGATCTACCTTCTTCTGTCAGCTATGAAAAATTCGGGTCTACTCAGTTACTTCTTATAGCCTCATGCCACTGCTGGCTGTTCTGAGCCACCACGTGGTTTTTTACTTCTATCCAGATTTCC
This sequence comes from Sigmodon hispidus, assembly GCA_004025045.1. NCBI lineage: Eukaryota > Metazoa > Chordata > Mammalia > Rodentia > Cricetidae > Sigmodon > Sigmodon hispidus. The sequence goes on along the minus strand of PVIH01009456.1, from coordinate 21,424 downwards.
AGTGCAATAATCTAAGTCTAAAAAAAGCTTTCAGACACACCTGAAACCAGGAGGACACTGTGTCAAATAAGATACTAGTAGAAGTGCCTTTCTTAAAAAAAAAGAAAAAAGATAACACAACAACAATGATAGTTGTTGTTTAGGCTAGAGAGGTGGCTCAGCAGCTAAGAAGATCCAAGTTCAATTCTCAGCACCCACACAACTGTGTGTAACTCTAATTCCAGGTGTACGTGCAGAATAAGAGGATTTTTAATTAGAAAAACAATCTTGAGGTGGTTAATATAACAGGCAAAGGAGCAGAGCCTGTTTTTCATTGTTTAAGTTACATCATCAGAAAAGAGAGTTACCAGTGCCAGTACCACTGGAGCAGAGCAGTCTGTCTGCTCTCACAGGCCCAGCTCAAGCTGTAGACTTGTTTCCTACAAGGACACCCCCGGTTTGTGGGAAGGTCAAGTTCATTCCTTTGTGGTGAGGCAGTGTTTAGTAACTGTAAGAGATCATGTTTCAGAACTGCTGTTCCTGTGAACTTGCCAGAGCAAGCCCTTCCCTTTGGATTTACTGCTGTTCTTTCTATGGGTATTTTCCAGACCCACTGAAATAACTACAAACCAAGACTGAGTTTGTATCCAAAGCACATGTTGTGATCCCAACCTTTTGTTTTGGTGATTAGAGTTCAATATTTAAAAAAAAAAAAAAAAAAAAAGTTTTCCCCTCTCTAAATAAAGTGTTTCTTATCTTTGAAAATAAATGTTTTATAATTTCAAAGAGAAGAATCTATGCCACAGTAACCCATAGCAAGCCACTAAATAGATGAAACAGGGCTAGGGATGGCACATGTGAAGCCTTAGGTTTTATTCCTAGCACCACAAAGAGTGCTTGTGTGTTTATTTTTCACTCTTGTGTTTCACCATCATGGTGCATTTCTTAATTGTAAATGATGGAACAGCTTGCTAGGAAGAATAGCTCTTTATTGTTGCCTTTTTCTTTGGGGCAGCAAAGGGATTTAAACCTCAGCCATCAAGACTGAGTGGCCTTCAGCATTTATGAAACATCCTTGGCTGGAGACTTGACATTTTGTCCTGGAAGCAAGGGCCTAGCAGACCAGTTCATTGTTGCGCATCCATTTGGTTCCTTCAGAGATTCCAATGCTTGCATTCCAGTGGGGTTGGGAGGCCAAAGAGAGACAGAACAGTTCTTATAGTTTCTGCGGTCTTGACAGTGAGTTGGCTACTTTGGTGACTTTTCAAGTGATGAAAACAAGAAATAACCATAATATAAATAAAATTTTTCTCTTTCAGGACTCTTTTTCTAGCTGTGGTCCACAAATAAGCAGGCATAATCGTCAGGTCTTCTGAGTGACAAATCTCAGCTTTTCTTGTTCCATCCATTTGCACATTAACAACTTGCAAACCTCCATCCAGGGAGAAACATGGGCTCATTGCCCATGTACATTAGGCAGCTAAAAGCTTTCCATTGGAATGTATCACTATTAAAAACTCACTATTGTGAGTTTGGGAAAATATGCTTGAGTTTGACCTCCATGACCCTACACGTCCTCATTTGCTGCCTTGCCTCTTAGCAACTGCAGAGTGACTCTGTGGGGCCCCATCTATGGGCTAGCCACCCAACGTCAGACAGATCTTTAGGATTTATTTATATTCTTGGCTTGTCTGAATAGCAAGCTGTGGATTCTCAGGAGCATTTGACACAGCTATCTGTGGTATGAGAGTGAATGTTGGAATGGAAGGGATAGCTTTCCAGATATCTGTGCACTCTGAGACTACAGTCTGCCGTGTTTGATCACTCTGCAGCCTCACTGGTGTGCAGGTGCTCTTCAGTTGCCATGACGCGAAAAGAAAGATTCAGGCAGTAACCATAGGCTGAGAGACTGCCTGGTGGGACCCAAGAGCATCCTTATAGCAAGGCCCCTTACAGAACCTGTGTGAGGTCTCAGCAGATGAGTGGACAGTAGACCAGGTATCCTATTTCATAAAGCATGTAAAATACAAGGCCACGGAGACTTTCCATTTCTTGAAAGAAAGATTCCACTTAGCCTTCTTGCTACCTGCCTATATTTTAGTTTGGTTCAAGAAGTAGAAAAAAGGACTTTGTTAAAAATTTTTACCTCAATTTTGTTGGGCTTTTAGGCTTTTCTAAGCTGTTGATCATCAGGATCTATGATCTTATATTGGTAAAAGAGAGCAGGGCTCTGGAGATCACACCAGAATGTGCTTCTCCCTAGTTTCAAACTGAGCCTCCATCCTGTTGGCCACCTCTGAGAAAATGGTCTCTAACCAGTTGTAAACGCGGGTCATTCTCCACTCATTTCTACATTTACCCTCTATTAGCCTTGGGGAGGCTGTGATTTGGAAACCTAAATTGAACTACCTGTGTTCCCAGTGAGGCATTCATGAAGCCCAGTGAAGCCATATTAGCTCTTACTGAGGTCATAGGTGGTCTGAGTATGGCAGTGCATTCAAAGACATGTGTCAATGGCTGTGTAGCAGGCCTGTGAAAGTTGACTGCAGACTTAGAGATAGGGGAGTGGGTGAGTTCACCATGACATGGTTGCCCTTTTATGCTTAGATCTCTAATTTTATTTTGAACTTTGTGAGCAAGGTAGCCATTGGCTGCTGGGGATATTACTTGATGAAAAGTTGTCATAGATTTATCCACTTTAAAGTTTCTCAGGTTTCAGAGCTCTCTACGGTTAGTGTGTAAAGGGGGTGCCAAAGATTGGACCCAGGACCTTGTACATTTGTAGGCAAGTGCTCTTCCACTAAGGTGCATTCTGTGTTGCTGAGAAGCTTTTAAATTTTAAGGTAACTTGGTGTATACGTGTTTGTTCCACTGCTCCTCCTAATTGGTGCAAAAGGAAACCAGAGTCTTGTCTTCTTGGAGGAAGGAAGGGCCTCATGACTGAAACTCTTAAAGAGGCAGTGGGTCTTTTCTTTGAGAACAGTCTCTTTTCCTTTGAGGAGCAAACCCTCTTTAACATGCAGTGATGGCTTGCTGACTCAAGGCCAACTATGGAATGAGTTTTGTCTGTCTGTTCCTGATTTGGGAGGTGACTGAGAGGAGCAAGCTCCAGCCTCTAGCCAGCAGGAATGTCTTTTTAAACAATCAAGCAGATTCCAGATTAGAAGGAGTCTGTGCAGCTGATGTCACTATTTCCTGAGTAATTCTGGGTGGTTATTTACTGTATCTGGCTGCCAAGGGCCAGAATCTGTGAATGAGCCTCATTATTAGGACTCCAGGTTGCAGGAATGGAGGGAAGAGCCAATTTTTGCCTCAGTTAAGACGAAGATTTCAAAGACCCGCCGTCTACCGAGCCCCACGGAGGTGAGGGGAGGTGTGGGGGGCTCTACATTCTGAAGCATTTACAGGATGGCACACAGCCAGGACTGAGACACCGCCCATATTGCCACGGAGGCCGCTGTGCAGCCTGGTGGTGGTAAGTGGGGCATTTTCAGCTTAGAGCAGGCAGGCAGTACTTCAGAAACACCTGTAAGTACTGTTGCTGTTCTCCTTGTTTTCTGGATGCAAACGTTAGTATAGGAAGTGTTGTGCGGACCTGGTGGAGAGGTGATCACCATGTGCTGGTGAGTTCGAGCTGCTGTGTGGGAGCCTGCTTTCATCCAGTCTGCCTGAGACGTGTAGCTACTTGATGCAGTGGTACTTGGGATCTCTCAGGGTCCATCTGGTCTGCACAGAGTAAACTCCAGTGTGCATACTGTGCGTCTTGCTTGGCCTTTGTTTCTCCAGAGTCATTTTCTTACCAGCTACTTTTCTTACCTGTGGCTGTTATTTAACTGCACTTGCCAGCTGATACCATGACTGTTGTAGAATTCCTTTGTGTAGGGTAGAAACCTGATGTCTTTGTGTATATAGGCTCATTTCTCTGTGACTGTTGTCTGCTGAGAGTAACTGGTGTCCTATAGATGAGGGAGGTGGGTGATTGGCTGTCAGCTCCCCTTGACACAGTGTGTTGTTTCTCCAGCACAATCCTGGAGGAAGAGAAGGTCCAGCAAGAGGAACGGATGAGGATGGAGTCCAGAAGACAAGCAACCGTGTCCTGGGACTCTGGAGGGTCTGATGAAGCACCACCCAAGGTAGCTAACACCCTTGCTCTGGAGAATCTGTGGGAGTGAGTGGGCACTGTTGTCTGTGCGACCAGCCCCTAAGTCGTTGGAGGAGTAGGCACCGTGGCATACTTGCCCTCCTCTCTGTAATTGCTAAATGTGCAGATCGCCCTATAGAAGCTGGGGAAGCCAGCAGCTATGAGGAACTTGATGTGAAGTTGCCTTTCCCTCTCATGCTGCTCCCAGGAGGTTTGGGTGGGACTTACCTTTCTCTTGTTGGCAATCGAATTAGAGATCTCCCTGTCATCTCCCAGTCAGTCAGGGTTAAAATAGTGGACTAGGCCTCAAGTACTAAGGGTTTGCTTCATTTCAAATAAGCACACTTGTGCCCACCTACACACACCCCTTTTGTTTTGGTTTTGCCATAGCTGTATGTGCTGCTTCTGGGTTGTGGCTGCCGGCTAGGCGTGGGAGGGAGCGCTGCATTCGCTCTCAGGCCTTTGTCACCCTTGGTATGACATAGCACTGGGCCTTCTCTTATCTCCACGTTCTCTCTTGTGACCTAGGAAGGAAAGCCACTGCCTTTCCACTGTACCCAGGCAGTAGTTGAGGGTGTGGGACTCAGGTGGCCTTTGTCACTTTGCACACAGTAAAACGTCTGATTTTGGATAAGGTAGATTCTTCATACACCACCTTAAATAAGTAATCTAATTCAGACCTTTTTCTTAAAGGTAGGAGGATAACTGGCTTTTTGTTATAAGTTGTTCCCTGCTGTATGATATACTTGGTTAGCTGAAAATATAGTTTGACACCACTTTATTTTCTCTTAAAAAGTAGGAATCTGGTAACACAGGGACTGTGAGTAGTGTGCCAAGTGTTTTATCGCGGTGTCTGAAATCATATGGCAATGCCATGTTGAGCTGTGAAGTAGTAAACCTAGCACCCCCTGAAGTGAGCATAGGTGATGAACTCAGCTTAGTCTGCAAGGAGCCTTGTCAACCCAGTTCTTTACAGAAGGCAAAACCTACCACCTGATGGAGTGATACTTGGAGACAGGCATTGAAGAATCTGATGTTGTTCCAAATTTAACAGTAGCAGCAACATTTTTTTCCTTACCTGTAGAAAACTTCATCCCAGAATTTATGGCCTTCTGTGGGCTGTTTACCAGTTGCCTACGAGTTTTTGTTTTATTTTGTCTTAATTTGATGGGGGATTTTTTTGTCTCTTGTCTCCTGCCTCCTCCTCTAATTGTGTGACAAGTACAGAGTAGTTCCTAGTGGGTAAGAAGAGAATCTCATCACTTAATCTCAGGCCTGGGGTCAAGCAAGTCTCTTTACCTGAGGCTTGGCTGATGACAGTCTAATGACAGCATGCACTGTTCTAAACCTCATTCTCTTAGTTTATAGGATGGAGGTGTTAGTACTCCTGCCTCTTGGAGACGTTGTTGGAAATGTACCAGGTGGCAATTCTCTAAGCTAAGAGTAGCTCTGCCACAGAGTCCAGACTGCCAGTGCCTAGGTATCTTTAGCTTTTCCTAATAATCTGTTGGGTTTTGGTTTTTTTGGGGGGGTTGTTTGTTTAGGTGGTTTTGGGTTTTTTTTTTAGACAGTTTCTCTGTGTAACAGCCCTGACTGTCCTGGAACTTGCTCTATAGACCAGGATGGCCTAGAACTCACAGGCATCTGACTATCTCTGCCTCCCAAGTGCTGGGGTTGAAGGCTTGAGCCACCACAGCTGACAATGTTGTGTTTTAATAATTTCATTTTGACAGATTTATTTTAAATTGGGCTCATGTGGTAGAGGCTCATGTGGCTCATGTGGTAGAGGTGGTCCAGTCAGTCTTTAGTATCTTTCCCACTGGCAGGGCTTCCTTCCACTTCACATTCTGAGGCGTTCACCAGGATTCTTTCCCCCACCTTCCCCTCATTTATTTGTTTAAAGCAGAGGTCAGTAAGTGCTGCCTGATCCAGTTCATTGCACTTTTGTTGGAACACAGCTTCACACACTCATGCAACCATTGCATAGGTCTTTGAGACCAAAGCTGGTCTCCTACTCACACCAAAAATTATTTCCTATTTTATTGGTTTGACAGTTGCATGAGTGGGGCTATCAGTCAGTGTCGCCAAACTTCACCAGTGAACACCATATCCCACCACCACCACCACACTCATACACTAAGAAAAACTCACCATTTGTGGAAGAATGGCCCTGATGAAGTGATGCAGTGTTGAGTGAAGGCCTACCCAGCATCACAGGAGGAACATGTTATTCAGATTGAATTTGGTGGACATTTTGTCAAAAAAAAAGGGGGGGGAGGTAAAAGCCCTCAATTCAGTGAAAACCATTCCTAAAACCTTAAATTTCAAGCAAAAATTTTAATTTTGAATAACTTAGCACCTTGATCATGATAATTTCCAGGCTGATAGGCTGATTTGGAGATGTCACAGCAACATTAACACGTGATTGTTATAAGTGGTGTTAACTTTCTAGTAGATACAGACAGATAGAGGGCTTCAAGTCCAGCTTTGCTAGACCAGGTGATGTCTGGTCTTACATTCAATGGGAGGGCTGGCTGCTTACAGGACCATGGATGACCGCGAAACAGCTGTGTGCCAAGTCTCTTGCCATCATGGGAGCTGCGCACCCCCAACTTCAGTTAACTTTCCACACTGTATTCTCTAAGGCCATGTGCAGCTAGAGCTGAACTGTATATACCTTTCAGGGAGGCTCAGAGGGAGTTGCTGATACTCAGTTAGGAGTCTGTGACTTTCTCAAACCATTATATGAGGGTGTATCACAAATAGGACCTTAAAGAGCTCTTGCAAGTAGTCTCAGCTGCCCTGATAAAGGTGACTGTTTGCTTAGAGGACAGTGTTTCACAACAGCAGGTATGTAATGTATCACACTGAGATGATCTGCATGACTTAGTAAGCCAGTGCTTTCTAGGTGGCTTGGGGGATGTGAACAGGTCTCACGTGGGTAAACAGTCCATCTAAGATAGGAGATAGAAAAAAGCAAGGTGTAGTTCATACTTGCCTTCCCACATCCCTGAGCTAATGTAGAAAATAATCAAGTTTGAGGACAGTTTGGACTACAGATCGAGACCCTATCTCAAAAAATTAACAGCAGGGGCTGGAGAGATGGCTCAGCGGTTAAGAGCACCATCTGCTCTTCCAGAGGACCCGGGTTCGATTCCCAGCACCCACATGGCAGCTAACAACTGTCTGTAGTTCCAGTTCCAGGCAAACACCAAGGCAAATAAACAAATAAAGTTTTAAAAAAAAAAAAAAAAAAAATTAACAGCAAAAAATACAAGCCAGAATCATGGCTTTTAAAGTAGCAGATTAGTGATGAGGTTGAGATTCCACACTGTCCTTTAGTTTTAAGAAACATTCACTTAATGATTTAAGGTGTGGTATAAGGAAGCAATATTCACAATTGTGCTGGAAAACTTGGGAGGGAAGCTTTTCTGCCTGAGCATTGCTCAGTGGTAGAGCACATGCCTGCCTGACATGTGTGGTTCCATCTCCAGCACACAACCAGTTCTCCATTTCTAGTTGCACAGCTGTGAGGTTTGGCTTTCTTTACAATAGTTAATATTCTAGAAAGTTAGTTAATGAACCATGCAAGGTGGTACTTGTGTTAATGTGCACAAATGTAATTGGTTCTGCCTCACTGCGTAGAATCAGCATTTCTGTGACAGTAATTGTGGCCAACAGAACCAGCTTCAATCAAAAGCATGCAAGGTGGTACTTGTGTTCATGTGCACAAATGTAAATGGTTCTGCCTCACTGCGTAGAATCAGCATTTCTGTGACAGTAATTGTGGCCAACAGAACCAGCTTCAATCTAAAGCTGTTTTTTTTTTTTTTTTTTTTTTTTTTTTTTTTTTTTTTTTTTTTTTTTTTTTTTTGTCTTTGTCCCTTATCTTCACAGGAGAGAATTTATCCAAAATCCCCTCACTTTTGTGTTTTGCTATCAGATAACCCAAGTTTACCTTGAAGGAGGTAGCAAAGAGATCCTGCTGATCCACAGTGCATTGTCAGTGACACAGCTTGAGGAAGTGGTTCTGTCGCTGTCTTGTCTCACGTAGCTGTCCAGAGCACAAGGCATAAGAAGGGAGCTGGTATGTGCAGAGGCCTAAGACAGATGTGCCCCTAGCTTCTTACATGCTTTAGAATGTGCCTCATGCTGGATAGATGGCTCAGGAGTTAGGAACTTGTGGGAAAGACCTGGGTTAGATTTTCAGCACCCACCCAGCAACTCACATCTATCCATAACTCCAGCCCCCTTTATGGATTTATCTATAAATCCATCAGAGGATCAGATGCCCATGCACATGGTGCACTTGCATATATGCAGGCGAAACATTCATACACATAAAATAAATTCAAAAATAATTTTGAAAAATGACTCACTGTGTGATGTTTACTGGAGGTTTTGCCTTGTTCGGGATGATTTCTTCCATGTTATTTTGTATTTAATGAGGCATAAGTTGCATATTTGAATAGAGTTGTGGCACAGAAGATTAGGGGTTTCCACTGTTGTGACTGTGTGACCCTTTCTGCAGCACCTGACTGTTCTGAGCCTGCTTAAAGTAGAGGGTGAGGATGGTGACGTGGCTTTACAACATGCTGGCAGAGTGGTCCATTCAGTGTATACAGGATACACTGCATAAGCAAAAAGTGTGTGTTTTCCCATATGTCTTACATGCCCCTTTCTACATTTAAGTGGGTACTGTCATTCAGCTGTTGCCCCATCTTGGCTTCAGAAGCCTGTCTCACACAGTTAACATGCCACATTGTCCTTTTAATTACCACTTTCCTGGGCCTTTTGATTCCGTTTATCCACTCATCAGTTGGCAGATATTCTCCCCTTTCTAGCTGTTATGAGCAGTGTTCTTAAGAATGTGTGTGTTGTTGTGTGGGCATGAATCCTCATTTCTCTGGTGGATTTGCTGGATCTTACAGTAATTCTGTGTTTTATTTTCTCAGGGATCAGCCTAAGGCTCTGCTGATCTCTTCTACCCCATTTCCTGTTCCCAGCGTTAGTACAGTAGGCTGATTTCTCCACCGCTCGCTTTGTTGGTGTTTGTGTTTTCTTTAGTACTATCCTGGAGGTCCTAATACAGTCACTCATTGTGTTTTGAAATTGCCCAAAAGTGCTGAGCATCTTATGGGGAGGGGTCAGTCTGTATTCTCTCGGGGTCTGTTCTATGTTGCCAGCTTCATCCACTTCTTAATTGATGACCTGTTATTTTAGTATTCACTTGTGAGAACTCTGTCGAGCTGAGTGCTTTTAGTTTTCAGCTTGGACTTCCTCCTCTGGTGCCACCTATAACACAATTTTTTATTTTCATGATATAAAATTTATATATATATATATATATATATATATATATATTTTTTTTTTTTTTTTTTTTTTTTTTTTTTTTTTTTTTTTTTTTTTTTTTT
>PVIH01009456.1:0-11790 GCA_004025045.1 Sigmodon hispidus | reverse complement strand
TCTTCCCACTTAGATTTAGGCTGTGAATCATTTTGAGTTCTGGCAGGTAAGTTGTGGGGAAAGGTCAGCTGTTGAAGACTCTCTCCTTGCTAAAAGTGTGTCTGGCTTCCTTTGATTGTCCTTTACTACTCAGTTGCTTTATTAGTATCTTCACTGTGAGACATTGTGTTTTCAGAGTCAGAAGACTTATTCTTACGATACTTTGTTGATTTGTTCACAGCCCAGCAGACCTGGTTATCCTAGCCCAAGGTCCAGTGAAGGATTTTATCCCAGCCCACAGCACATGGTCCAGACCAATCACTACCAGGTATATACACATTACTTGGCTCATCAGCAATTATGTGATGGGGAGAAGCTTTAATTCATTTCTATTCTCTGGTTTGTGTACTTATTTTGGTGAATGGAAACTAAGAAACTAGTCACCTTTGCTTTTGCCTTGACTTTCACGCCCTTCCAACTTTCCACAGGCCCACAGCATTCATCAGTGATATCTAAAACCAGGCAGCCCAGCACCTATGGCAGTACTTAGATCCATTCTCTTCCACTTGCCTCTAAAGAACAAAGCAAAGCTAATACTAAACTGTATTTTTCCCAGAAGACAAGGCACTATAACTGTAAGGAAAAGCAGATGATTGTGTGAAGGAGTGCTGGGTTTGGAGCAGCCGGCTAGTAGCAGAATTGTTTGCCAAAAGAAGAACATTCATTAACATTGAACTGTAATCCCTGGATAGGACCTACTGCTGACAAATACCAACACCACAGTATCTATACACATACTGTAGCCCCATTCTTTTTTTTTTTTTTTTTTTTTTTTTTTAAAAGATTTATTTATTTATTATGCATACAGTTTTACAGAAGAGGGCACCAGACCTCATCATAGATGGTTGTGAGCCACCATGTGGTTTTGCTGGGAATTGAACTCAGGTCCTCTGGAAGAACAGTCGGTGCTCTTAACCTCTGAGCCATCTCTCCAGCCCCAGTAGCCCCATTCTTTAGAAGGCATCTTTGTGCCCTTCGATCAGTCAGTCAGGCCTGGGTTCTGGGAGACACTTTGATGATAGCCACCCTCTGGAGCAAGGAGAATAGGTAGGTCCTCAACTTTATTCACCTACTATCTGGGTACTTAGAACATTAAAAGGAAGTCTCCCACTCCTCCTGGAAGGATGCAACTGAATCTGACCAGGACACGGGTCAGAGCAGTGGAAGGTGTGAGGAACAGGCAAAAGAAGCAAACTCACCTCCGACTGATAAGATACCCTGGAGAAGAGCCAGGGCCTACCTACCTACCTGGCTCTTGTGGAAGGCAGTGCTCAGCTCAGCCTGAGCAGGAAATAGACAGCAGCAGCACTGGCTTTCTGGGGTAGCTCTCAGTTCTTCATGTCCTTGCAGGCATGCTGGACACGGCACAGGCTTGAGGACATGTTATAAGTGTCCCATCCCAGTAATTTGGAAGTCCTTGAGGGTTGTATAGGAAACTTCAGAAAGTTACACAGGACCTCTTCTTTGTAAAAATTTCTGAAAGTTCTGTTAATAATGTGGTACTTTTTATTCTTAAAAAAAAAAAAAAAAAGGTAGTGCCGGAGCTGAAGAGACGGCTCAGCAGTTAAAAGCACTCACTGCTCTTGCAGAGGACCCAGGTTGATTCTCAGCACCCACAGCGGGTGCTCACAGCTGCTGGCAACTCAGGGAATCTAAGCCCCTCTTCTGGCCTCTAGCACCTGCACATAAGTGATACACATACACATAAATATATATAAACATAGAAAAAAAAGTGGTGTAGCGCTTGTATCCAGTAGGATTATCTTATTTAGATACTATCTCTGAGGAGTTTAAGCATTTGCCAGTGCCCAAGGACCTAGATGTGGACAAGCTTTTGCTGAAGGACATGTTGATGTTTGAGAATGTGAATTTCACTGTGCATTTATCTCATCTCACGAAGTAACTGGCAGCTCTGGCCATAGGATGGCATCCTGAGTCTGCTCTCTGTTCTCTCAGTTGAAGAGAAGCCATTTAAGGAGATCTTTTGCTTTCCTTCTGCCTGGTCTTGTCACAGTGTCCCTTTTATGTTTGTTTTTTTGAGACAGGCCCTTGCTGTAAAGCCTAGGCTGGTCTAAAAGTCTTAGCCTCTTGCTTTAGCTTCCAAGCACTAGAATTACATGTTTTCACCACAATGCCCAGCAGGTATTTTTTGTGGTTACTATAGTTCTTGCTGGAGCATGGCATTGAGTTGGGTAGGGAAGGCAAATTCTGGGGTTAAACATGAAACAACTGTATTGTAGCTATTACTTTCATATCCAGTGGCAGTCCCCTTTGTACTTCCATGATGTACAAATCCAAAAATAAAATAATTTTTTTCTTTTAAGAGTGTATGATGTGGAATTGAGTGGTGGTGGCGGTGGTGGCCGTGGTGGCGGGTGGCAGCGGTAGCAGCAGTGCACACCTTTTATCCCAGCACTTGGGAGGCAGAGACAGGAGGATGTCTGAGTTGAGACCAGGACAGCTAGGGCTACACAGAGAAATCTTGTCTCGAAAAATAAACAAAAAAGAGTGTGTGGTGTGGGTGTCTGTCCATTCACATTTGTTCATGATATATATATATATACAGGTTTATGTGGAGGTCAGAGGACACCTTTGAATGTCACCTTCAGAAGTGCCATCTACCTCCTCTTTTCATTGGCCCAGAGTTCACCAATTAGCATAGACTGACTGAATAAGCAAGCCTTAGGGATCCCTATCACTGACATTGCAGATGAGTTCCACCAGGCCCTACATTTTTACATGTGCTCTGGGAATCAAACTGAGGTCTTCATGCTTGTGATGAGGCCTTCACCAACTGAGCTAGCACTCCAGCCTCAGAGGTGACTAACTCATCTCTTGGGATATGCTAGATTCATTGTATAATGCAGAAGTAGAAAATTATTTTACCTGGAAGTTTCTTTAAGAACCCAATACTGTACTGGAAAGATACCATGAAGCATAGTATCTTGCTGAAGACTTTAGTTCAATTCCCAGCATCTACATCAGGCAGCTGATGTAGGAAGATCTGATACCTCTGGCCTGTGTGAGCACCTGTATTCTAATGTGTACACACACACACACACACACACACACACACACACACAATTTTTAAATAATAAACGTAAAAAAATTACCTTCAAACAAAACTCAGCAGGGCAGTGGTGACACATGCATGCCTTTAGTCTCAGCATTCAAGAGGCAGAGGTAGGTACACAAAGAAAGCCTGTCTCAAAAAAACAAAAAACATCATTTTTGTGCCCTGTGAGCTACCTGCATTCCTGAGCTCCTGGTCACCTTCCTCCATGTTTATTCCAAGTTCAAAGTTTACAGTGTTGATTCTCTTATCATTTTTCAGTATTCTGCTTCATCCTGCCCTTGAGGACCCTTGTGATTATGTTGGATCCACCCAGATAATTCTAGTCTCCAATTGTGTCTGTGATCTAGAGGCAAATCTCCATGGTCCTTTGGGTCAAGTCAGAGAATAGGCATGTTTAGAGGATCAGAACTTGGCATCTGGGGCCTGTTCTGCCTACTGTGTGTGTTCTTAGTAAGAGTTTATTGGCTTCTTGATCTAGCAGAAACTCTGTTAGCTATCGGAAGCTTACACTGCCTCCTGAATCACTCACAGGTCTCTGGCTACCCGGGTTCCCATGGAATCCCAGCCATGGCTGGCAGCATTTACCCAGGTCAGGCATCTCTTCTGGACCAGACAGAATTGTGGAATCACAGACCTCAGGAGATGTCCGTGTGGCAGCCCAGTGTGGAGGTAAACCAAATGTTCTTGCTATGGCCAGTTAACAAAGTATAATTTAAGTCAACACTTAAATCTGAAATTGCTTGATTGTGGTTATGTAATCCTAAAATCTAGATACCTCATTTAGCCAATTATAGCAGTCCATACCAAGAATTGCAGATGAGGCAAGAGGAGTGAGTTCTGGGTCTCCCTGTGCTACATAGCTAGACCTCCCTTATCTAAAACAAACCAGAGCTGAAGAGAAGAGTCAACAAATAAAAGTACTTTATCAGAGAAAGCCTGACAACCTGAGTTATCTCCAGTACACACTGTGGAAGGAGAGGAGGACCAGGTCCTGAAAGTTTTCTTTATGTGTGACCTCATCCACATATATGGATACACACACATAATAATAATAAAAGCAAAATGTAGGGGGCTGGAGAGATGGCTCAGGGATGGAGAGAACTAGCTGCTCTTCCAAAGAACCCAGGTTCAATTCCCAGCACCCACATGACAGCTCATGACTGTCTGTAACTCCGGTTCCAGGGGACCTGACACCCTCCTATAGACATACATGCAGGCAAAACACCAGTGCACATAAAAATAAATAAATCTTAAAAAAAGAAAAGATGCCCATCTACTCAGTCTTTTCTGGTTTTATGTTTCTACTCTAAAGTGCTAATGCATTCTTTTGTGTGTTGTACTACTACTTAGAAGCAGCCCATATACCTGAATATTAGACACAGTAAATCTTAGCCTTCAGAGAAGTGACTGGAGTATGAGAGGTCCCGTGTCCAACACTGTTTGACTTAACAATTTTGGAAGACCCACAGCACAGAGTAGGAATATGAGAATGGACTTGGGAAACTGGATGTTTTGTTGACAATGTCCGTTCCAGGACTCGGCAGCTTTGGACCTTCGAGGGATGGGACAGGTGCTTCCCCCTCACCTGATGGAAGAGCGGCTAATCCGACAACAACAGGAGATGGAGGAGGACCAGCGCTGGCTGGAGAAGGAAGAGCGATTTCTGGTAACCATGCTGCAGAGCACTCAGCCCCATCCAGGTCTACCTCACACACTACTGCAGAACTTCATTTCTAAAGCATTTACTTTACATCTGGTCCCAAACCCTTGCCACCATGGGCTGTTTGTTATTTTTTATGATAATTTAAGAATTCATTTCCAAAATTTTGTAGTGTGTTATGGCTCAGAGATTTCTCTGGTTTTTTTCCATTATTATAGTGTTTACACAGAAAAACCTTCAGTGTTAGTGTGAAGGTGAAATGTTGCATCTCGGCCCTGTAGACGTATGCTAACACGGCTGCAAGTTCTGTCTGCCTCCTCCCCTGTTGCCATGTGACTGACAGCCTCATCTGGACCTTGATGATGCTGACAGCCTCACTCAGAAGCCCCTTGGGGCAGAGAGCTGTCTATCTGATCCTTCTGGATTACTGTGTCTTTGCCTCAGCACTGAGGTCTGTGAGACTTGTCCTCCTCCTCTCCAGCCCTTTAAAAAAAAATGTAGCTGTAAAGAACCAGGGTTCCTGCTGCTTCCACAAAGTCTTTCGTAGTAGTTTTACCTACAGAACGCAGAGCTGTCTCCTCCTGCTTTGGCATTCTTCACCAATGTCACTTGCACTGATGAGTTATTTGGGAAGAAGGGCTCTCAGAGAAATTAAGAAAATCCCTCTATAAAGTTGGTCTGTAGACAACTCCTTAGTGCATTTTCATAATAACGACTTATGTGAGTGGGCCCAGCTCACTGCAAGGACAGGGCCATCCCTGAGCAGATGGTCTTGAATGGTGTAAGAAAGCAGGCTGAGAGATGTATGGGGAACAAGTAGCTCTCCTCCATGGCCTCCAAGTGCAGCCTGACCCGAGAATTACAAGCTGACAGAAAGAAACCCTTTCCTCCCAAAGCTGTTTTCAGTCATCGTGTTTTATCTGAAATAGAAACCTAACACACCAACTTAGTGTGGTTCTTTATGCTAAGAGACAAGGTACGGAGAGGGCAGGAGCCAGTCCTGGTTTCTAAGCTCCTTCAGCCTATGGCAGGAAGCACTTAAATCAGTCAGTGGTGGTAATTGTAAGGAAGTGGTTTCAAGCTGCACTCTGCAGACTTCGTCAAGGTATAATTCCAGTTTCATTCATTGTGTATAGCTTTCGTTTTTTTTTTTTTTGAGGGTGTGTGTGTGTGTGTGCTGTCTTGACAGTTGAATCCAGAGCCTCTTGCATGTTAGGTAGCTAACTGTTCTAACACTGATCTTCACGGGCAAAGCACACTCCACCAGTTTGAATGCAAAGGCTGCTCTGTGTAAGCTGAAGTTAAAGCAATGAAAGTTTTTACACTTAAGCTGGTGGAGTGTGCATTAGCCTGTGCAGACAGCTAATACATTGAGTGTTCTCCTGGGGAAGTCCTAGGGCCACCTCAGGGAACAGCCAACAGTTCACACATGGGAGCCAGATCACACTGGGAAGGCTCTGTTTTTCACTGCTTGGTTGGGTTTTATTATTATTATTATTACTGCATAGGGTGGGGGTTCAAGTGTACTCTGCACATCTGTAGAAGTCAGAGCACAACTCGGAGGAGTCTTGCAGCCAGGAGGTGGCCTCAGGTTATTAGCCTTAGAGTCAGGTACGTTACTCAGTGAGACATCTTGCCAGCCCTTAGTGTCTTATTTCTATTTCAACCTCAGATGTAACACATACCTCACATTTCAAGTGTCTACCCCTTCAGGACATTACATCACCTCTTAAAGCATGTTCCTATCAAAGTTAGCAGTGAATAATAGGACAGTAAACAATAGCAATATCGTTTGTATTCATATGGCATGTGTGCCTCAGAATTCACTGTGGTTTTTTTCAACCACTTAGAAACTTAATGTATGATACAAGTTGTTATTCTAATTCTTCATTACAATACTAGAATCAACCACTAACATTTCTACAACAAACAAAAATACATTACAGGGAAATAAAGATAATTTATTTCATTCAGTCAGGTCAGATACTTTTAAACTAAAAAAAATGCACGTTTAGATTTTGGGAGTAAAGCTGAATGAATGGACTTGTGCCACTTCTTTGTGGTAAGGTGCAGATACAGAGCAGTGGTATGTCAGCACTGGGGAACCTATGCTCCATGCAGAGTGGCCCTTCGATATTGCTATATGTTCTTTTCTGTGGTACTGGGGTTTGTGATGCTGAGCTTATTGTGTCCTTATCACATGGACTTATACTTTATACTACTTTGGAAAAAAGAATAACCTATATTTTCAGGATCTTCAGTTAGTTAAGGCAGAACTAGATTTTAAGTCATACCACAAAATAATAATAACAGTAATAGTAGTTATGGTTTAATTCTTCTAATCTTGGTTGTCAATTTGGGAATGAGTCTAAAAATATACCAATTGTTCACACACACACACACACACACACACACACACACACACACGGAGCACATTTGTTACATTTTAAAAAATGAAATTATTTTAATCTGCTGGTGAGTTTCATTCAGTACAGATATGTGTATGTGATTCCACTGAGCAGAGGTTTGCTGCTGGTCACTGTAGAATTCTGCCACCAGATTTCTCTGCCAATTGAGATCAAACGATAAGAGGAGTCCCGATCCTCCTGTGGTGCTAGGAAAACAGTAGAGTCTATATGATGTGTGAGCCATGGCTTAAAAGAGAAATTGGAATTTGCAGAGCAAACAGGCACAGGAAATACATTCCAGACATCGGGAAGAGCGTGGGTAATGACGAAGGGTCATGGAACTGGCTTAGCCAAATGTGACCCAAGCTGATCTCCTGAGGGAGTTGGGAAATTCTCATCAGAAGGATCAGGGTGCCTGCATTCTACAGGCTTGTTTTTCTTTGAGATTACGTGCTTGTGCTGCACCTCTCATTCTGAAGTTCATACATGGTGAGTTGTACAGAGTGTCTTCAGCCTCTGAGTATCACCAATGTGTGTGCATAGTCAGTCCATCTACAGACCCCTGACTTCAGTGTCCACCTTGATGAGTTTTTCTCCAGCAGCAAGGCCTCTAGGAGGGAATGTCTTCATAATTCAATTCTAATTTTTCCAGTATAGGTCCTGTAATCTCTGAGGGTACCTGCCTTTGCTTCCTGAATAAAGTGCTGTCTGTCTGTGAAGAGCCTCCTGGGCGCTGAGATGCCCAGTTGTACATTTCTGTGTGGTTTACCCTGTTGTTAGTTAGGATTTTTGCTGCTGCTGCTGCTGCTGCTGGAACTCAATAGATTGTCCAGGATAACTTTGAATTTAATTGTGTAGCAGGTCCCAGGACTATAACCCTTCTCTCTCAGAGTAACTGAGATCATGGACCTGAGCCAACCTGAGCCAGCATACCCAGCTTGCCCTCTGTCTTCTAACAGTCACCCTGTGAAGACTTTCTTTGACCTGTCCACTTAGATTTTCTAGATATACAACTAAGTTGCTTTTTCATTTTTTTTTAATATGATGTATTTGTTTTTATTTTATGTGCATTGCTGGTTTGCTTGCATATATGTCTGTGTGAAGGTAATGGATCCTCTAGAAGTGAAGTGAGAGACAGTTGTGAACTGCCATGTGGGTGCTGGGAATCGAACCTGCGTCCTCTGAAAGAGCAGTCAGTGCTCTTAATCTGAGCCATCTCTCCAGCCTTTTTATTTTTTATTTTTTTAATTAGGTTGGGGATGTATCTTAATGGCAAGATGCTTGACTGGTATGTGTAAGATGCTAGGTTCAGCCCTCGGTACAGGGGAAAGAAACTATACAGCTCTAATTGTAGTACTCAGCTGGCTGGGGCAGTGTTGCTGTGGGCTCCTGGCCAGCCAGGACTATCATGTGGGACCCAGAGTCAAACCTCCTTGAGTTTTCTTTTCTTTCTTTATCTTTAGTTCTTGTTACAATATTTGTTTTTCCCCCGGAAGAATTGCCTGCTTGTGCCTTGTAACTTTTGCCTGCTTTTATTTACATGACTGTATGTATAAGAGGAAGCTTTGGACAGGCTTCCAAATCCAGTGGAAGCATCTCATAGACTTGGCTGCCCTCTCCAGAAGAATCCCTGCCTACTGAGCTGGGCATCATTCAAAGCTTTGACTGGTGCTCATTATTTGAGTGACTATATCCTATGGGGTAGTCTCCTCTTCCCCTCCTCTCCCTCATCCCCTCCTTCCCCTGGCTGTTTTATCAGAACATCAAAGTCACCAGATCCTTTGGTTTTTATATCATTTTCCTTAATCACCTGAAAAACTGAGCTGTTGTCCCTTCTTTGCCTTTTCCCACACTCACTGTCACCAGATCCTCTTAGTTTTGAGTCCTGCTACTACCCACAAAGCTTTCCTAACCATACCAGGTTCCTCACAGGCCCATCCAGTCTCTCAGCATGGCTGATGAGCAACTTTGTGCACAACAGTAAGACAGTGCCCGTTGCCTCTGATGAGGAGAAAGCAACAGAAAAGCAGAGCGTTAAGTGCTTTGAAAAGAATCTAGAGAGAAGTGCCTTGTAGCCCTAGAGAGGAGACTGATGCAGAGCTTCAGGGTAAACCTGCAGGGTGGGGCACAGAATGGACAGTGTCGTATCCTAATCTCATGGGAGGGGATTAAAAGTATCTCCTGCCACTTGCTGTCTTCAGAATAAGGAGGAAGGATAAGAGCATACAGGGTAGGAGGAGAAGGCAGGAGTCCAAAGGCTTCCCTTTTGAACTGTAAGCGGATGGGTGGAGAGAAACTGTTAGATCAGGACAGTTACGTTCTACAGACCCATTTAAATTGCAGTGAAGTCTCTGAAATGCTGTTACTCTTGCTGTGTGTTTTCCTTGCTAAGCAGAAGCCTCCTGGGAACATCCAGACATGTTCATGTGTGCTATGTACAATATATGTGTAGATAACTCTGAGACGTTGGTTCTCTCCTTCCACCATGGAATGCAAGGACCAAACTCAGGTTTGGGTTTGTCCCAGCAAGTACTTTCACCTCCTGAACCACCTCCCTGGCCCAGACCACCTTATAAACTCTGGCATCCTAAAGAAGATTCCTGGTGGTCGCTTCAGACACCATCCGTCCACCATCGCCTTGTGGTGAACTGGGCAGCATCTGTTCATTTCACTCCTCACTGTGAGCAGATAGACTCTGTTACTTAAAAGTTGACAAGTTCTGTCCGTAATGCTATCCAAAGACTTAGGTTTCCACAACTCTTGCTTGGTTTTGAGGTTGCCGCTGTTAGCTGCTGCTGTCATCCACCTAGTTATTTTCCAGGTGGTTGGATGGGTCTGAAGTTTCTCCTCAGATTGTAGTCCTGCACAAAATAATTTTGGTGACAGCAGGACCTGCCTGAGGTCACATGCCCTCTTGAAGCAAATGCTCTGTTTTACTGTGCCCCCTTTCCTGTCCCCAGCTCAAAATTGTGTCCTTTCTTGGGTGGTCTGTTCATGTGAGTCACTGCTGTGAAGCTCTGCTCTGCTAATGGACTTCTCTGCCAGAATGCTGCAGCCAGGGCAGAGCTGCAGTCTGATGAGAAACCTTGTTTTCCTTCTGAACACTGCTGAAAATAGTGACTGGGCTTCTTACTACTGTGCACAGTACTGTACTAAAAAAGGACCTTTTATAAAGTTTAAAATGTGGAAGTCCTGTCTCCATAAAGCCTACTCTGTGTTCCTCTCACACAGTGGACCCAGTCAGTCCTGATGAAAGAAAACCAAAGAGGGAGCTAGGGCACAGTAACAAAGGGCTGCCTGCCAGAGGACAGCGCTGACTGACAGCCACAGGCCTCCCTTCGGGCTTCCTGGGAAAAGGCCTGGGTTGAAAGCCTTAGGCATTTTCTAGCAACACAAGTGTAGAATCAGGAGTTGACCTGTTTGTTGTTGCATCCATGGAACCTGATTCAGTGCTGCACAGGTGGAAGCATCAACCAAACACAAGAGGAGACCCAGACTGCACAGCAGATCCCGGTACCTTCCAGTCATCACAGGACCACTCTGATCAGACATATGGTTCTAAAAGAAATGCAGGGCCTTATCCAAAAAAGTAAAAAGAAGGGGCTGGGCACACAAATGGCTCAGTGGATAAGGACACTGATACCAAGCCTGGAAACGTGAGTTTGATCCCTGAGACCCATGTGGTTGAAGGAGAGCATCACCTCCCTCAGGTTTTCTTCTGACCTTCATTCATGCATCATGGTATGTGCATATGTACATGTTCACACACGCACTAAATATATAAAGTTAGAAATCATTCAAGGAGCACCTAAGTTTGACACTGTGGGCTGGGCTTAAGCTCACTGGTAGAGCATGTGTCAGACATGTTCAAGGACCTCAGTTACGTTCCCAACACCAAAAAGGAAAAGAATGTAGGCTTATTATCACAGATCCAAGAAGTACTAACCACTCGGGAATACAAACAGCACAGTGACACTGTGTTTTTCCTAGAGATGGTGCAGGGTAGAGGCAAGAAGACAAGCTAGAAGCTGGTACTGTAGTGGGGTTGGGGTGCAATAGTTGAGACTTGGTATGAAATGGTGGACTTAAGTCCACATATCTGGCAATAACATACACATACCAAATGAAATTATCTTGGCCTTTGTCTTAATCTCCAGAAACCTGATGTGAGGCTCTCTCGAGGCAGCATCGACAGGGAGGACGGGAGTTTTCAGGGTCCGGTAAGCAACTGCCTATACTCTTCCTGTTGTAAGACATCCATGCATATTGACATTTATGATGTGGGATAAAATGGTCCTTGTGTAAATAATGTGAATGTTCTCTAAGCCCCACAATGTGCCATGTACCAGATTCTTTGATTACTGCTCCATTCCTGGTACAAACTTTTATCAGTAAGCTGAACTCTGTATACTGTAAGGATTAAACACAGTTGTGATTTGACTACTTTTTTTTTTTTCCTTTATTTTGTATTTATTAAAAAAAAACACAGTAAAAAGAATTTAAAATGTGGAAGAGTTAACAATAACTATATAGAGGATAAGAATGATAAGCATGGCTTATCAAGGGTAGACATACAAATAAGATTGCTACACCTATATTTTCTTTGT